>CM016723.1:42787811-42960311 GCA_005771605.1 Scutellaria baicalensis
TTGCATCTCTCAATACTCTACCATCAGCAGTTGACCCCTCCCAGCCCGGCAAAATTTATCCCCAAATCGAGAGTGGGGGATCGAATCGAATCACCCAAACCCAACCCCAGCAAGAACGGTATTGAAGGTAGGAAGAATGTCTAATCTTTCCCAAGCATCAATGGCGCATGAATGTATGTGTGGAAGACGAGCTGTTCTACGAACCTCAAGAACAGCAGCAAATCGAGGGAGGCGTTTTTGGGATTGTTTGAGATATAGTGTAAGTCCCTTAATGTTTGGATGTCCTATACATGAAAGATTTGCATATTGTTTAGGATTTTAGTTAAAACTATTTTTGATTCTCTATATTTTAATGTTTGGGATAGAAACAGTGTTAATGAGTTGTTTGAGTTAAATATTTTTACTGTTTTGATGTCTTTTTCAAGGTTTGTGTGTTTGATTGTTATTGTTTGAGAAATTCTTGCTGTTTTTTATTGTTTTTTTATCTTTACAACTTTCAAATTTTCATGAGATTTGTCATTGATTCTCTTGTTCTGTTTTGAAGAAAAATTGTGGTTGTGATTACTTTGAATGAGATGACAATGAGGAGTATGAAAAATTAAGAAAAGCATGTGAGGATTTGAAAGAAGATTATGAGAAATTATATGAAGATCACATTGAATTAAAGGAAATCAATAAGATGTTCAAAGAAGATATGAAAGAGCTGAAGACGGATATGAAGGTATTGAAGGAAGAATTCATAAGTGTGGTTACACATAACAATGATTTACAAGAAGATAAGAAGAATTTGATGCAAAAGTGCAAGAGTTTGAGGAGGCAGTTTATATTCATCCAATTAGCCCTTCTTATTTGTTGGTGGATTGCACACTGAAAATGTGGGTTGTGGTTAGATGTTTTGGCATTGTGTATTAGACGTCTTGGTTTATTTTGTAAGCTTTTATTTGAACATATTTGTTGAAGCTTTAAGACTTATTATCTTTATGGAACAATGGAGCTTATTTTGGTACAATGTTGCATCTATGAGTGTGTTTCAGTTTATAATGCAATGAATAAGCTGATGAAAAGAATGAAGCAAGCTAGAATAACAAAGCAATAACACTAATGTAGCCATATTCTCAAATTATATATTATTATATATATAAAAGTGTGGTTTGCACCCTCAAGTGTTTGACAAGTGGCACTTTACAATATTGACAAGTGTCACCTTCAAGTGTTTGACAAGTGACACTTTGCAATGTTTTCAAGTGTCCTTCCTTAAAGTGCTTGGAAAAATTAAATATGTAAGTTAGAAATGTTTGTTAATGTTGTATTGTTTTTTTCTTTTTTGTTTTACATGAAATCTTCGGTGTCAAACTTTAATAATTGTTTTTGTCCAACATTTCAATTTCAAAAAAATAAAACAAAATTTGAAGAGTAATTCTTCTACTACTTTTTAAGGAATTAAAATAAATAAATAAAAGATATTTGAAGGTGCTAATAATATTTTACAAAAGAACATTCAAGTAGTTCAAACTCAAAAAAATAAAAACCTTTAGAGAAAAAATTATTTAGAGGATTCAAGAAAAAAATAACATATAAATATTAGAATTCGGTAATGTCATGCATGAAATAAAATAATGTACTTTAAATTGTAATTTAAACTATGAAACATATTGCTAATGACATTACCAAAAATAGGTGTTAAAAAAACATTAAGATATGTGAGATTGAAACATATTTGGCATTAGATAATGAAAAGTTGTGTTTGTTTAGAAATTTTAAAGGGTATTACAAAAAAATAATTGCTTGGAAAAAAAATATGTAAGTTACAAGTGCTTGCTAATGTTGTATTATCTTTTTTACATGAAATCTTTGGTTTCAAACTTGAATTATTGTTTTTGTCCAACATTTTAAATTGGCAAAAAAAAAAAAATTAAGGAAGCAACAATGTGCAAACATTAGTTCAGTAATGTCATGCATTAAATAAAAATAATGTACTTTGAAACTGTGTTTAAACTCTGAAACAATATTATTAGTGACATTAGCAAAAAATAGGTGCTTAATTTTTTTTTTTAAGGATATGTTTAGGTTAAAACATATGTAAATTTGGCAAGTATGAAAGTGAGTTATAAAAAGGATAAAATTTGAGAATTTTGTGTTTGTTTAGAAATTTTAAAAAGTAGGATTACAGTTAATATGTCATCATATAGGAATTATAAGAAAAATATATGATGTATTGTTATTTTTATCTTTAAACAAAGAGCTACTACCTCCGTCCCACTATTTTCAGTCTACTCTGACCGGTACGGATGTTAAGAAAAACTATTGACTTTGATTGGATGTGTTATTTTAATATTTTTGAGTGACAATTTTGTAATTTAAACCAACTTTTTGAGTGCAAAAAAATGAAAGAAATGG
The DNA here is from genome assembly GCA_005771605.1 of Scutellaria baicalensis. NCBI lineage: Eukaryota > Viridiplantae > Streptophyta > Magnoliopsida > Lamiales > Lamiaceae > Scutellaria > Scutellaria baicalensis. The sequence continues at coordinate 42,790,209 of CM016723.1, forward strand.
AGGGGTAAGAGAGTAAAATGTTCTTTGCCATTTTGGGGCTGGCAGATTTAATTGGGACAAACGAAAATGACAAGTAGGCTTAAAATAGTGGGACAGAGGGAGTAATATTTTTAGTTCAAATTGTAAAAAAGAGGATGAAGTAGACCAAAAAAAAAAAATAGTTATAAGATTCTGCAAACAAATAACATGATTCGGATATTGGTAATCTTAAATCCAAACTGTGCACATTCAATCCAACCACCCCCTTAAACAATCAAGAAATTGTATTAAAATATTACAATATGTAACAATTTGTTAAGGCTAATAAAAAGATCACAAAAAGAACACAATTACAAAATAAACCAATACATAAAGCTAATAATGAGTGCACTTAGGACAAACATTGAACAAAACAGATGTTTTCGAGCGATCGATAAAAATGAGATATATTATATACTTTTTACAGAAATATATGAAAATACCTAATACAATAATTAAAACACCTATTAAGAACTATATATTAACAATTTTGTGTTAAAGAATAAATGAAAAAAATTATTAAAGAAAACAATAAGGTTCTGTTTGGATAGAGTGATTTCAAATCCAGAATTTGAAATGAGTGGATTTCAAATCCTAATTTCAAGTTTGAGTGGATTTGAAATCCACCAAAATGACTCTAAAATTAGCTCAAAATGAAAACTATGGATTTTAAATTCACATCCTACCCAAGATTATTAGTGGATTTGCCAACAAGGATTTCAAATCCCTCCTTAAATCCACATATTTAAATGTACCCTAAGAAATATTATTTTAAGAATAAAGAAATTAAAAATATCACACTTATGTAAAAAAATTACTATCATATAACAATAAACACTAATTATAAAATAAAAATGAGATAAGTATTAAATAAAAGCACGGGTTCAAAACTAGTGTTTGATTAAAATTAAGGTTAATTTTTTGAAACATAGTGAAATTTATTTTTAATTTTAACATTATTATTATTTTTATTAGTGAATATAATATAAACTTTCATATTTTCTGCAATTTTTATAATAGGCAGTTTTTTTAGTATGTTTACTTTGGAAATAAGTTTCATCGATTCAAAATAGAATAGTAATTTAATGTACAAGATGATAGTTGTTTTGAAATGATGGAAGTTATTATCAAAATAAACATAGTTGAAATATGTTTATTTGTTGAATATAAAAGTTTATGTTATATTTACTAATATTCAAAAAGTTGATTAAGATTGCAAATTAAGTCAAGTTTGTGTGTTTTCAACAATTAACTTTGAAAATAAAATGTTATTAAAAATTAAATTAAACAAATATTGGAATTTATAAATGTGGTATATGTGTAAACAATCAACACCATCTATTTGAATAATCGGAAAAAAGTACAGATACCATAAAAATTAAGGCATATCTGAAATTGTAAATTTATTTATTTTAATATGTTTGTGTCTCACTTCAAAATCTGATGCAACCTTCGGGAGAAGATCGTTAGCTTTCAGCTACTGGTAGCAAGTTAAGATGGCCTCCTCCTTCTCCTTCCTCCCTCTCAGCTTCAATGGATTCATCCAACGAGGAATCCTTCTGCCTCTCAGCTTCAATGGATTCATTAAACTGATCACAATCTAGTGATTAGGAGTTCTATTGAATAAATAGATAAAGATACAACCGAATCAACAACAATAAAGGAAAAAGGATAAAGAGAAATATTTACACTATATACACCATATATTTTATTTTTATAACTTATCATCAATACTCCTAATAACCAGGAATCGTATGAGAGTTGATAAATTGAGAAAAATAGTTATACAATATACACCATATATACTATTTTAGACGAACACTCCTAATATTCCCACAAGCGTTAATATTCCCACAAGCGTTGTGGGAACGTATGAAGACAAACATCAAACTTGAAATGTTTCCTAATATACTTATCCTCAATACTCATAATATACATTTATCCTCAATACTCCTAATATGTTTCCTAATATACTTATCCTCAATACTCATAATATACACTTATCCTCAATACTCCTAATAACAGCAAATGTTGCGTGCGATGAAGACAAACGTCTAGTTTGAAACGTTCGCTTATCCTCAATACTCCTAATATACTCGCTTATCCTCAATACTCCTAATATACTCGCTTACGGCTTATCCTCAATACTGTGTGGGATGAAGACAAACGTCAAGCTTTACGACGTAAACGTTTCCTAATATACTTATCTTCAATACTCCTAATATATACTTATTGTTAATACTCCTATTTCCTAATATACTTACCTTCAATACTCATAATATATATTTATATTCAATACTCCTAATATAAATTTATCTTCAATACTTCTAATATTCCCGCAAGCGCTGCGTGGAATGAAGACAAACATCAAGCTTGCTTTACTACATTCCTAATATACTTATCTATACTCCTAATATATATTTATCATCAATACTCTTCTAATATACTTATCCTCAATACTCCTAATATATATTTATCATCAATACCCTTCTAATATATTTATTCTCAATACTCCTAATATATACTTATCATCAATACTCCTAATAATGTTTCCTAATATATTTATCCTCAATACTCCTAATATATACTTATCTTCAATACTCCTAATCAAACTTGCTTTACGACGTCAAGCTTGGAAGCTTGGAACGCACCAAGCTTGGAAGCTTGGAACGCACGTCAAGCTTTGAACGTATGAAGACAAGCAAGCAAAAATTCAAAAGTACTTATCCTCAATACTCCTAATATATACTTATCTTCAATACTCCCAATATTCCCGCAAGCACTAATATATACTTATCTTCAATACTCCTAATATTCCCACAAGCTGCGTACAACATGGAATATGCGAGAAGATATCGGAACAAGAATTCTACTACTGTCCAATGGTGAGTTTTTATCAGCAAGGATGGAGTTCACAAAGGACCAATAAAGCAGGATGGTGGTATAATGGATCATAATGATACAATTAAGTATGCAATGACTTCCCAGGAGCAGCTCAGTTGTGAGGTGAATATTATTTAATTATTCAAATTTGATAATAAATAAACAACTTGATTATTTAAATGTTGTTATTAAATATTTTATCGATCATCTGCAGCCCCGAAGATTTAATTTCCTCAAAGAGTTTAGGAGAATATCAAGACATTCCATTCTTGGAATTCAAGAAAGTTTGGAAACTCAACCATTGATTGGCGTGATGTACATGTCGAAGGCTTTTGCAGGGCTATCGGAGGTGAGTTTGATTTTTGTTACAAATTTTTTATCTTTTGGACCAATTTTCTGATTTATTGATATCTATTATCTATTACCTATATAAAAGTATGAATATTTCTTATAAAATATGGATTGTCTAATATATCTATATTAAAAAATTTATTTAAGGTTACAATAATAATTTAAAATTCTCATATTTAAATAATTTTACATTAGAATTCTAAATTAAAATCATATAGAATTTTATTATGAATATGTCTCTATTATATTAGAACTCCAATTTACTATAGATTTTTTTAATTTATTTTAATTTAATATAGATTGTATATCCTTATAAAAATTATTATTTAAGGTTAATAGTAATATAATATTTTTCTTTAAAAAATGCATCTTCCAAGCGCAACGCACGACTGATACTCGTGTATATATATATATATATATATATATGTTTTTCACAGTTTGAAGTGTTCGATTATCCACATGATGATGTCTGTCTTTGATGATAAAACACATGTGGTGATCATAGTTGGATATGGACAAGAAGATGGAAGAGGTGGAGAAATGTACTACGTTTGTCAAAATTCGTGGGGCTATTATGGGTACTGTAGGGTTAAGGTGCATCTTTTTTTATGACTTTTATGCAATTGACAAGGTTGAAAAGGTGGGTTAAGGCGCATGTTATTAATAAATTTTAATTGTGTGATTTTTCAATCCATGTACTCTTAAGACAATTGTTTGATTTTCCAATTCAGCTTATGTATGTTTTTATTATACATGTTACTAGTCAGACATAATTAGTATTTTTTAAATTATATCAAGTTCGAGAGACCCTATTTATTTAGCATGCTACTCCCTAATTTATAATTGTTACTCAATCTTCGAGTGACTACATTACATTTGCAGAAAACAAAAAATTAGGTCGGTCAGCAATTTATGCTATATTGGACTGGACTTACAACTAATATAGGGCAGTACCCAAAACCATAGTATTTATGTTCTTGTGTGGGCTTAATTTAACACACTAATATTTTATGAAGCCCAAGAATACACAACCCTGAATGGATCTGGAAAATATAAATTATGAAAATTATTTAAACTTAAGTTATTCAATGTATTCCATAAGATATTATCAAAATAAGAAGGTTAGATAAAAATACAAGAATACCACTTTTCATTCATAATTCTCTTATTAATAGTTTTCTCATTTGTTTTTCCTTCTCTTCTCACCATATTTCAGTTTCTTTGCGTAGCTTCTCTCTCTTTTTGCAAATCGTGATTTTTTTTCTTTGATTTCTAGTCGTTTTGTTCTTTGTTCTGTTAGTTTTTGGGTTAAATGTGCGAAACCCCCTTGTGTTAAGGAAATGTTGCGTCGGACCCCCCTGTGATACGGAAATTGCATGGGACATACGTAGAAGTTCATAAAATCGACATACGCACCCTTTTTTTGAACTGAGTCTAACTCCGTTAAATTTTTCTTTAAATTTCCCGTTATACCCTTAAAATAAATTTTAGTTTAATAAAAAAATTTTAAAAAAAATTCCAAACAAAGAGTTAGTGAGAGAGAGAGACTGAGTCTACTCCTCCCCGTTTTCCCTGTGTTTACTTCTCCGATCAACCACCGTGAGTGAGAGATCTGAACCGATCATGTCTCTCTCTCTCCTTCTCCTTCTCCTAACCCTCCTCTCCGTCGCCGTCGCCGTCGCCGAGATCCGCTTCACCGAAGTCCAATCCGATCATGTCTCTTTATCTTCTTCCCTTCCATAGATGTGATCTGGCTCATTCACAGAACTTGAAGAAATGCCTCTACCATGATAATGTCGAAATAGTTGGATCAAAGAGGAACTCTAGAAATTTAAGAGCACGTGCAAAATCAAAACTATACGATAGAGATGTGTAGGATTGAAAGAAAATTTTGTGCAGGCAGAACGAAGATATGTGATTCTAGCTCTTTTTTTTTTTTTTTTATCAATAATTGAAATCAAATAAGAAGTTTATGAAAAGTTTGTTTAAGCAGAAGACGCCAAGATCAATTGTGTTCTCGCATCCGATGCCATCAAGATTGTCTTCACCTTCGATCATCTCCGCCCGATCCCGACGCCGCGAACCAGATCGAGGAGATCTGCCGCATCTAACGTCGCCGTCGCAGCCGCCGCCCCCTCCCCCTACATCTGCCGCCGTCGTCCCCTGCCCCCACATCTGCCGCCGTCGCCGTCCCCTGCATCTGCGTTTGCCGCCGTCGTCCCCTGCCCCTACATATGTTTAGTCTGGACACCCATTTTCTGCAAAAGTCAAAGAATTTTTTTACCCAAATGGTATTATGGTGTGAAGGGCGATGTTTGGCTTGCGTTTTGGTGTCGTATGTGTGTTGTTGGTTATAATGATTTCATCGGTAACGGGGCATTGCCGGTAATGGTAGAATCGGCAGCGAAGACGTGGAGGAAGGACGGCTGGAGTAGGAGTGTGGGGATGGGGTAATTTTATGAAAATTCGATCAAGTGTAGGGACTTTTCTGCAATTTTGGTAAAAGTAATTTATAAAGAAAGTTAAGGTTAAAATAGTCAATTTACAACAAAAAAGCTGTCAAAAATCAATCCATTTCGCACCTTAGGCGCGTGTAATATAATCCCGTGAAGTCTAACGATTTTGGGGGTTTGGCGTCGATTTTATGAACTTCTACGTGTGTCCCATGCAATTTCCGTATCACAGGGGGGTCCGACGCAACATTTCCTTAACACAAGGGGGTTTCGCGCATTTAATCCGTTAGTTTTTGTAAGGGATTTTGGCTTCGATTTTGTAGTGGTAAGATTTATTTTTTCCCCGTATATATTGTTTTGGTTGTCATAATCTACTGTTTTTTGTTTCTATTTTATTCTTCTTTTGCTGTTTTAGTTGTTATAATCTACTGTTTTTTGTTTCAATTTTGTGCTCTGTTTTTTTTAATCTTTATTTTATTTCTGCTGTTGTAGAATTAACATGTTTTAGGATAATTTTGTTTCGTGCTCTGTTAGGTCATCTCCATAGCTAACACAATGTTAAGAGAGCCGTCGGAAATGGTCCCAAAACTCAAGCAAGCAAGAAGACAATCAACATGCAAGAAGGAAGAAGAGCACACAACAATAAATTCTAGCTGTATTGTTTTGTCTCTTTTAACTCGAGGGTTGTTACATAAGTCCTAATCTCATGTTTTGTAGTACGCGATTGTTGTGGAGTATTAACCTAACCTTTTTAGATATATAGATGTGCAGAATAGTATTTTGCTATGATTTACTACTATGAAATGAAAATCACAACCATAAGTAGTTATGCTATAGAGATATTTGGTTTTTTAGAAATCGCTCAACTTGGGTGATTCCCACAGTTGGAAACATTGTGACCGGTGATATGCTCAACGCAAGTATATATGAAATTATGTCTCCATATGTTTGTTTTAGCCTTGTTAGTCATGTGTATCTATTCTGAAAAATTAATTTAATTTATGGGCCTTCTTCTAATGTACTATCAGTAGTGGTGCACTGACATAGCATGTTGAATCACCCAAACAAGAAAGAAACCTGCTGGACAACTATTGGAAACCACAAACAAAAACAGGTTAGACATAAGAAGGAAGATTCAACTTGCATGTGAGTGATGTAAACTATGTCATTTTCAAAAAATACTTGCTATACATATACACAGAATCAATCATACATTGCTGATAAATAATTGTCTCAAAGAGTGAGTACATATAATTGTTGTAACATTTGATTGTAAAGCTAAATAGACTCCACCTTTTCAACTTCCTCAATCGAATAAAAATCATAAATGATATAATTCTGAACCCTACAGAATCCACCATAACCCCAATCCTCACCCCACGAATTCTGACATATAAAGTATAACTCTCCTCCGTCTTCTTTTCCGTATCCAACCAAAGTCATCGCATGAGTTCCAATCGAATCCACGGTATCATAATCCGGGATATAATCAAATACTTCAAACTATGTGAAAAGCATGCATATATCAAAAAACACACCAAAAGATAATGAAAGAAAAAACAAAGTCTCACCCCAGATAAATCAATAAAGGCCGCTGATATCCACATCACACCAATCAAGGGTTGAACATCCAACAACCGTAGAATTTCGAGTATGGAACCCTTTGGTAGTTTCTTAAGAAAAATCTGCAGATAAAAAATATTGTATTTAGTATCAAAATTTAAATAATCAAATTGTTAAACTAACACTCACCCCGTCCCGTCCTGAACATAAACCTATCCATGGGTAGTCGTCGGAGTTATCAACCCGTATATCCTTAGGGAACATCTCACCACCATGCCTGCCTACCGCTCCTTGGTGAATACCACCATATCCGGTGACAAAGTTTGCGGGACGATAATAAAATTGGACCCAATCCAAAATCTCTTGTTCCCAGATTTTCTCACCTACTCCTTTTCTGGCGTACAAGGTAAAGTAGATGCAATTTGCCAATGATGATACGGAACACGTATCTGGAATATGAATAGGAAGTAAGAGTTTTGTAACTAAATGAAATGATGATGATGATGATGATGATGATGATGTATGAATTCAACTTACACGAGCCTGGTGCCCTAACTTTTGGGATGCAATTTTGGAGATGGGTTGGCCAAAATCGTCTATGCCCTTCAAAAACGGGATCCTGCATCGAGACGGATCCAGGTCCACCCATTTCGGATTCATTCATTGCACAACAGATCTTCAAACAAAGTTTTGCATCATCGTCATTGAAACCCTTAATCTACACTTTCCATAATATGACAAGCCCATTTCAATGGCCTCATCCTAATTATTCTTCCCAACCCCCATTTCAAATCACATTCAAATTATAAACAAATTTCATTTTGACAAATTCACAAGGTTAATCCGACCCAATCAAAAGCCAACTCTTCAATTCTGATTGCATTTTTTCCCAACCGTTGAAACTGGCGGTTTGGACACCTCTAGCCTAGCCGCAACAAGTGGCTTGCACCCTCAAGTGTTTGATAAGTGGCACTTCACATTGTTAAGTGTCCTTCCTTAAAAATTATTTTATTTATAAAATATCAAAATATTAATATCAATTAAATACACACCCACTACCCTACAATAATAAAGTGCTTGGAAAAATTAAATATGTAAGTTACAAATGTTTGTTAATGTTGTATTGTTTTTTTCTTTTTTGTTTTACATGAAATCTTTGGTGTCAAACTTGAATAATTGTTTTTGTCCAACATTTCAATTTCAAAAAAATAACACAAAATTTGAAGAGTAATTCTGCTACTACTTTTTAAGGAATTAAAATAAATAAATAAAAGATATTTGAAGGTGCTAATAATATTGTACAATAGTTCAAACTCAAAAAAATAAAAACTTTTAGAGAAAAAATATTTAGAGGATTCAAGAAAAAAATAACATATAAATATTAGAATTCGGTAATATCAGACATGAATTAAAATAATGTACTTTAAAATTATAATTTAAACTACGAAACATATTGCTAATGACATTACCAAAAATAGGTGTTAAAAAAAACCTTAAGATATGTGAGATTGAAACATATTTGACATTAGATAATGAAAAGCTGTGTTTGTTTAGAAATTTTAAAGGGTATTATAAAAAAATAATTGCTTGGAAAAAAATAAATATGTAAGTTACAAGTGCTTGCTAATGTTGTATTATCTTTTTTACATGAAATCTTTAGTTTCAAACTTGAATTATTGTTTTTGTCCAACATTTCAAATTGACAAAAAAAAAAAAAAAAGCAACAATGTGCAAACATTAGTTCAGTAATGTCATGCATTAAATAAAAATAATATACTTTGAAATTGTGTTTAAACTCTGAAACAATATTATTAGTGACATTATCAAAAAATAGATGCTTAATTTATTTTTTTTTTGGATATGTTTAGGTTAAAACATATGTAAATTTGGCAAATATGAAAGTGAGTTATAAAAAGGATGAAATTTGATAATTTTGTGTTTGTTTAGAGATTTTAAAAAGTAGGATTACAGTTCGAACCGCCGGTTTGGCGGTTCCGGATTGGTGGAACCGAAACCGAACCGGTAGGTGGCCGGTTCCGGTTTCGGTTCCGAACCGCCGGTTGAACCTAAACCGGGCGGTTCGGCCGGTTCGAACCGGACGGTTCGGTTTTTTTTTTTTTTTTTTGCATTTTTCTTGTTCATTTTGATTTTGCAACTCCGAATTTGTTTTTCAATGTTTGTTTCGATATAATTCATGATTGAAATAGACTAATAGAGTACACAAAATCGAACCGGCACAAATGTTTTCATTATAAATTGCAAAATTATTACAAGTTATACAATTTCTAAGTTTCTATACTAATGATTGCAATTCTAATGAATGTATAATCTTAATTTTAATCTATTAGACTATTACAAATTAAATATATCTATTACAATTACAAAAGTTTATCTAAAGATTAAAGAGAAGGGGAAAAAAATTGAAAGAGCTTGAGTTTCATTCTAAGTTTGGAAATGAAATTCAAATCCAAACTTATAATGAAATTGTCTACATATCTAGGGTTACCTCTAGATCGTTTTTGTGTCCTAATGTCATAAAAAAAAAAAAAAAAAATTAAAAAAAAATAAAAAAAATTAAAAAAAATTTAAAAATTTAAAAAAAAAATCAAAAATAAAATAAAAATTGTAAAAACCGGCGGTTCGAACCGGCGGTTAAACCGCCGGTTGAACCGCCGGTTCGCTGGTTTGTAAAAATTGGAACCGGAACCGAACCGCCCCCCGGCGGTTCGCGGTTCCGGTTCGGAACCGAAACCGGGTCAACGGTTCCCGGAACCGTTGACCGGCGGTTCGAACCGCCCCGGTTTCGGTTTTCGGAACCGTTTGAACGTCTTTAGATTCAGTAGACAAAAAAAAATATAGTTATAAGATTTTGCAAACAAATAACATGATTCGGATATTAATAATCTAAAATCCAAACGTGCACATTCAGTCCAATCACCCCCTTAAACAATCGAGAAATTGTATTAAAATATTACAATATGTAACAATTTGTTAAGGTTAATAAAAAGATCACAAAAAGAACACAATTACAAAATAAACCAATACATAAAGCTAATAATGAGTGCATTTTTACCCTAGAATCCCCAAGTCAATCGGAACCCTAACCGACAGCCGCCGCCGCCGGTGAGGTCACCGCCGCTTTCTCACGCCACCAGCAGCTGCGTCGCCGTGCGCAACCATCACAGTGAGCTCTTGCCTAGTCGCGTGCACATACCCTCCACCCACTGCCTCATCGCGAGCACCGACGCCGCGGCCGCCTCGCTGGGCGCACCCAAGTCGTCGGCAGCCGCCTCTCCTCTCATCCCCTCCAGCCGCGCACCCAAATTCATGATACAATCTTTATTATATCGACCAAGTGTGGAATAATTAAATCCCCAAATCACATTTCAATTGAAAACCCTAGCTCTCCCTCTCCCTGCTCCCCTCACCGCCGCTGCCATCGCCGCCGCTACCCCACCGCTTCCCCACCACCGCTACCCCACCGCTTCCCCGACACCGTTGATAAAATCGAAGACTACCTCCAATCTCTCTCTCTCTCTCTAGCTCTCTCTCTCCCTCTCGTTGTCGAGTTTTAGCACGATGGCATCGGCCATTCGATTTATATTGCTCAATGTTATTGATTCCATTTGATATCTATTTGGGGATTTTAGAAACCAGCTAACAAATGATGATGTTAAGGTTTAAGCAGCCGTTTTGGAGAAGCCGAGTCCTGATCTATACCCTAATGCCAACAAGTGGTGCGAAGCTGTTTCAGAGAAGCTCAATGTTAGGTATTTCTCTCACATACTCAATTGATGTTTAATCAACTTGATTTTCTTTTGTCGTTATTACATGGTTGCACTTGTTGATTGTTTGACTCTTAGATTGAGATGTATGGATACGTGATACTTGGTGAAATTCTTGTTGTTTCCTTCTTTTTGTCGCAATTATGTGGGATTGGTATATTCTTGAGATATGTTTTGCTATTAACTTTTTATTGTGCTTGTGGTTTTCTGATAATGTTGTAGCTTCACTGAAAAGGATGTTGGAGTTAGGATTGGAGGCCAAGCCGCAGCTGAATCTGTTGCTCCGGCGGAAACTAAGGTAGTCGATTCAAAATTGTTTATCTTCGTTTATGCTATGTGTTCCTCTGAATTAGAATTTAGAGATGTATCTGTCCGCCACTGATCGTTGTTTGATTTGGCTGCTCAGTTTTATGGATTCGGAAGTAGATACTTCAGATTGTATTAATTTTTTATGTCTCTGCAAATTAATGCTGAAAATTACTTCTTTGGAATAAGAAAGAGTCTCATTGAGTTTGATTAAGTTTTCAAATCTCTGATAATATGTTAAGTGATCTAGCCAAAGGAAAATAATGGAGTTTGATAAGATATCCTCGTATCTGGATCAATTCAGAGCTTCTGCAAACTCCTCATTGTCTGAATTCGAGTCTCTCGCCCTCGTTTTTGTTCCTATTTTCACGCTTTTTATCGTCAATTTTTTTCACTTGCTTTCTCGTTTAGTATTCGAGAAAGGACTTAAATCTGCCGCCCTCGAGTTCCTTATAGCTTCCATCAAGTAATCTCTCCCTCCCTCCCTCTCTCTCCCTCTTCCTCTCTCGTGTTGAGACAGCGCTGCCAGCCGCTCACCCACGCCGTGAGGTAGCCGCTGCCACATCACCACCCATATTCAGGCCATTTCTCAGCCGCTGCCTTCTTCCTGCCTGAGCCCTGCTCTCATGTTCGGAGCGAGTTCGTAGAGGCCAAACCAAAATTAGTGATTCTCATGTAAATAGGTTATGACTGTTGATTCTGCAACAATCTCTGTTATTGCACTTACTGTGCCCACACAATCACCATGGAAAGTTCTCTTGGCTATTAGCAAAGGTTCTGGATCAATTGAATTGTGGACTCTTGACATGACCACCAGCGAATTTGTAACAATTGGATGTTATAATGCACATGATCGTATAGTAAGTCCTCAGTACTAGTAGGTTGTATTTTTACCTCTTGAGTGATCATTAATTAATCATTTTTAAATAAACTTCAGATTAATGGTTTAGCTTGGGCTTTCGATGGACATTGTTTGTACAGCTGCAGCCAGGTATTAAATTCAATGTTAAATGGATTTGCATGGACATACATGCATGTTTTCGTGGCATACAGACATTTTAAATGTATGTGACCTTGAAGTTTACATTCGTTCTCTATGTTTCATACTATGAGACATTTGATTAGCTGGAATCTTTTTCAATTTAGCAGAACTTGATTGATTTATTGAGCTTGTTCATATTCTTTGTTTCTCCTTCATGGATTAACATAGTATGTAGGACTTTTTTCAATGAGAGAAAATTATGTTTTCTATTGTGTTATATCTTTTGTAATCCATTCTCTCCTTTACCTAGAGTATCCAGTGGTAAATAATATGCTTCATGTATTTATTTAGGGATTATAGGAGTATTTGATCAATCTATTGATATTAGGAACCGGAATTTTGCTAATTCCTCTTGTTATTACATATTTGTCAATGTTGCCTGGGTATTTAAGGCTCAAGTCAAGGGAAAGACCATGTGATTTATAAGGCAGGAAACTCTTCATTACATTTTCCGATTGTTTTAATTATTTTCAGGACAATTCTTTGAAGAGCTGGATTTTTGTTGGAAATTCTCTGTCTGAAGTGTCAATGCCCTTGAATTCTCCTGGTTCAAAGAGCTCCTCAGATGTATGAGTTTTCTTGTTTGCTTCTGTCATTAATGTCTACGTTTGTGGACTAATACCATCATCTACAAGTTCATTGTCTATTTGACTCTTGCTTTGGTCTGGCAGTTTCTCCTGGAAATTTAGCAATTGCCGTGGTATAATTTTGCATCTCTCCATTTTCATTGTAGAAGAAAGTACTAATTCAACCCTATTTGTTTACTCATCTGATCAAATCAATTATTATAAGCAGACCCTTCAATACTATAAAGCCTTCCAAGTGGGGCTTTGAAGCGAAAAGGAAAATGATAAAATGAAAGAAAACCCTAGAAGTTATGGAATGCTAGTTGTGTCAACGCTATTAATGAAACACTAATATGAGATGACATGACATTTCCCCTCTGAGCCAAATGGTATCTTTAGTTAATCTTCCAATTTTAATGTCACGTTTAAAACCTTGCATTATACTTGTACAATCATCTTCTGTTTTGTGAGCTGCTTATTTTGGTATTATCTGCAATTCCTGTTTATATGCATTTGACTTGAGAAGCGGCTTAATCTTCCAAAAACCTTTGCAGCTGATTCACTATTTGGTAGTTTATTTAACTTCTAGTTGGTTTTTCCAATTTATGAAACTCTCATCTAGGCACCACCATTAGTGTCATGCTGAATAGAGGGCATTACAGCTATATATTGCAAATCCAATCTTATAAAATGTGTGGCTCTTGTGTGCAGGCTCGCAGATTCGATGTTGATTTATTGCATCCAATGTACCAAGGAAGGTGAAGTTCTAGCCTTTTTCATCCTCTTTTTCTGGTAGCCTATTAGACACTTGCTATGCAATCATAATTTTATGCACCTAGATGCATGAGTAAACCATGCCCACTATCTGTATTAGTCGATTTGTTTTCTAATTCATCATGGTGAATTTTTGCAACAAAGATGCCAACGATAAATATCTATGAGAATGCGTTGTGTGTGTCCATTTGAAGATGTTTAGTGCAGTCAAAACGAGCAAATGGAGGAAGAAACGTACATGGACAATAATAAAGGTATGTAATGACTTTATCTCATGTTACTTTGATAGAAGACCATAATGATTGGATTCAAATACATGTAGGCTCCTAAACAACCTGACGCATTCCAATGTGGTTTTTATGTGATGAAATACATGAAGCAAATAGTTGAGAGTGATCCATTTGAGAAGATTAGTTCGATGCAATCATTGGTAAGATTATAAAATTTCTTATATGTTATTCTTGAACGTTTTATTAGAAAAATATTCATTCAATGTACATATAATGTATATTTTCTGTTTAACAGTTCATTGAAGAGAAATACACTGAAGGGGATATCAATGAAGTTCGTAAGGAGTGGGCGGAACGTGTTCAAGAACATATTTATGAATATTAGGTAATGGGAGACTTAGTTGATGAGAGGATTGAATCATATATATACTCATTTGTCATTGGATCTCTTAGAACTCTTAGATGAATATTTGTTGTATGGAGTATTAGATGAATTTGGTATGACTATTTTGAGTTGAATGTCTTATTCTATATATTTGAATTTTTATTAGACTGTAATAAATATGACTTGTAAAGGACAACGCTGAAATAAATTACGACAACAGTTTCCAAACTGTTGTCGTAAGGGTCTACAACAACGGTAAAATTAACCTATAACAACGGTTCAAACCGTTGTCATAAGTATCTACGACAACGGTCAAAAACAAAAGAAAAAGCGTTGTGTAATTACTCTACGATAACGGTGGGACAAATGTTAAAAACTGTTGTCGTAAGCATCTACGACAATGATAAAAAATCGTTGTCAAAGCGTTGTCTTTCTTAGCTATGACAATGGTAGGACAACGGTTTTGCACCGTTGTCATAGGTATCAACGACAACGGTAAAAAACCGTTGTAAAAGTGTTGTCTTATCTATCTACAACAACGGCGGGACAACGGTTAAAAACCGTTGTCGTTGGTCTCTACAACAACGGCTTAAAACCGTTGCAAAGCGTTGTCGTAGATAGAAAAGACAATGGTTCTTTGGAACAACCCTACGACAACGGTGAAAAACCGTTGTCTATGTGCGTCATAACCGTTGTCGTAGGGGTCTAAGACAATGGTTAAAAACTGTTGTCTATGAGCGAAATTTTGCTGACCCCTACGACAACCCTGGCTACGACAACGCTGTTTTCTGGCCTACGACAACGGTTTTTAACCGTTGTCTATCAGCGATTTTCTTGTAGTGAACATTTTTCACATTATGCAAAAATGGATAGCAAAATGCCAACAGAGTTTGAGGATACCAATTTACAAAATGCAGAGACTTTCAACGGTTTTGCAAAATGCCAACATTCACAACAATGCCTAATAACCAGAAAACCATATACTAATTCACAACCTTAAATTAATCACATTCATTTTGGTTTCTGATCCATCTTCTCCTTAGTTGGAGGTACTACTGACAAATCCAGATACTTCTTCCCATTTTCCACCACCACTTTCTTGCAAATTTCAGGCTGCACTGTTGTACTCTTGATCCAAGCAGCTGTAACTAATCTAGCAGTAAATTGAGCAGGTGCTCTTATCTACACTCTTGGCTGAGGAGGTGGTATCGATGGGCCTACAGTCATTGAAGGTGGTATTGATGGGCCTGCAGCCATTAAAGGTGGTATGACAGGGACAGAGGATGGTAAGTTGTCATCAACTGGTACTTCACTCATTTGAGAAAGGTTGATCTCTTCATGAGTTGATCCTTCCAACTGATTAATATTACAGCAAGGGAGAATATATGGTTTCATAATTATATTACAGAATTGATATAGAGTATCAAGGGTACCTCTTGGGATATTTGATTTTTGCATTGGTGTAGTTGTTTAAGCATTGATGGTCCTACATATTTTGGTACTAGTCCCTTCAAATATTCATCAATGGCAGCATCTATTAGTGAAAAATCTTCTTCCCCAACATCATGCTGAGTTTGATCCATTGAACATGGTGGAAGCACTTATAACATACTGTATATCATGTGATTTTAGAGGAATAAAATCTCCTACACTCTCCTTATATCTCCCAAGAATCTTATTAATCTTTGGACAAAGTTTGTCAGTCCATTTTGCAGTAGCTCTATCCCTAGTCTTCTGCAACTTGATCATGAGGTAGACTCTTATCCACTCCATCATAGTTGTGATGGGCTTATCCCTGGCTTTTAGGATGCCATTGTTGAAAGACTTACATGCATTGTTGAGTAGCATGCCACATTTAGGTCTCTCTTTGAAAAAGGTCTTACTCCACTGAGTTGGAGGCTTATCATTAAATCACTCCCACAACAACTCATTGTACTTTTTCAGTCTCCTCATCCCTACCCTGAACTCCCTTGGTGTGGTTGCTTGAGCACACCGCCACAACAAATTTTTTTCTAACTGGCCTCTATAACCTGCATTCTTCATGTTGTTGTGTAACAAAACCTGTGCTCTGCCCCATGAAATACAGTTATGGCAGCCTAAATCAACCCTTTCTGCTTATCTGAGATAAGGGTGTAATTCTGTGGATTTGTGATCTCAAGGTCTTGTTTTAGGACTGTGAGAAACCACTCCCAAGTTTCCCTACTCTCCGTCTTGACAATGGCATAGGCAATGGGCTACACATTATTGTTTGGATCCACACCAATAGCACTTAGAAAAACACCCTCATGATTTCCTTTCAACCAACAACCACCTACACCTATTAGAGGCCTACATCCACCTAGAAATCCCCTTCTCAAGACATCAAAACAGACATACATGTGGCTGAACTTATTCTCATCATCAGTACCTAAAAGAATGGTTGATCCAGGATTGGATTTCGTAAGTTCCTCAACATAAGACCACAACTTGGAGTATTGATCATCAGGATTCCTCATGATAAGATCCGTTGCCCTCTTCTTAGCCCTATAGGATTGTTGCCTAGATACATTGCACCTTAAATCTTTTATTACATTCAACCTAAAAGACCTCAATTTCCTACTAGGACCAGATTGGAACCTTTAAAGAAATCTTTCACCTAGCCATTTTGATTTCAAGTTTTTGACTATGTGAGTAGCAGCAGATTCATGTTTTTGCTGATAATAATTGACTTGCCAGGTTTCAGCCCCCTCCAATTTCCTTAAATACAATTTCCACTCACACTTGGCCCTATCACACCTCACATAAATCCTGCTCTTATCATTTTTTACAGTTTTCAAACTCCTTTTGGTCATTATATCATGTGACTGGACATCCTTTTTTAATTCAGTTTTGAAACTAAACAACATTCTTAAAGCAAATGAGGGATTAAACATTGTTGTTGGGTTGAAAACAGGGAATTCATCTTTAGGGTTTTCATCATCAGAAACTCTGCCCTCATTAAAATCATCACATGCAGACTTAACTATATCATCCTCATTAGAGTCACTACCCTCTTCATTAGACACCTCAATAGAATTTTCTATGTAAGATTCATGGATTTGTTCATCTAAATCTTCTCTCACTTCATCACTGCTATTATCATCACTCATATTATCCCCAATAACAAAATCAGGGTCCTCAGACAAGTCATCAGTTTCATCTTTTTTTTTTTTTTTTGATTCTATAGGTTGATCTTCTTCATTTTCTGGCTCATGAGGTTCTAAGTATATAGTTATCTTATTATTTTTCAGATTTTGCATTAAGAGCATGTTAAGATCTTCATCACTCAGAAACAACTTTGTTGGTCCCAAGTGGTAGTAGGGTTAGAGGGGGGGTGAATAAGTTTACTCATATTTCAAACTTTTCTTCTTTCCAGGAGGCTTTGGTCGGGAGTCAGTAACCTTTTGAGAGGTTACTTATCAGAGTTATGTTGCCGAAGCTTCCTTTCCTGTGAAGACCAAATATGCAGGACATGCATCTAATATAGAATATGCATATAGAACAGTACAGATGAATATACAGAGGTTCGAAGGTGGAGTAATTCTTCTATATCCTCCTCTCAGCCTCTTCTCAAGAGGGAACATTTGTTAAGCTAGTTGATTTACATAACCCTATCTATTACAACCCTCACTTAACAAGTAAGTAGCAAACTTACACATAACTGCTCACAGATGCTTGCTTACTCTCCTAACTGACCCACACAGGATCCTACCCAACCCACCTAGGGTCCTCACTTTCTTCTTCTGAAAGTGGACACCTCAGCAGGACTCTGTTCCTCGCACTGAGCACTCCTAGACAGTCCTTAAAAAGGGTTTGTCTTCTTCTTATTCAACTGGATGCAGCAAGCTTAGGCTTCTTTTGCCGGTTGAACTGCTGTAGCTTGCTGCCTGGACTGTGAGACTTAGTGTGCATTTCTGGGGTATGGGGTATTTGAGCTTCTCTTTCTCTCTTCTTCTTTTCTCCCACTTTTGCCCTCTTTTTCTTCTATGTGGCCTTCCCTCTTTTTTCTGAGTTCTCTTCTTGCGCTCTCTTCTGTTTGTGTGCTCTCTCCTCTTCACACACTCTTCAGTCTTCAGTCTTCTTCTATTTATAGATTAGGAAATCTGCCCGTTGAAGGTAGGTAGAGTTCCTAATCTATAACTGCGTCGCACTTCTTCTGACACACGCAAGCTTTTCGTTTTCCATGTGTCTTCTTCTGATTGGCTCCTCTTCTCTTCTCTCTACCGATAACTTTTGACTTTCTTCCCATGCCTGCTTTGTAGCTTTCTCCTCGCGCTCACTCTGGAGTATCCTTCTCTGGCTTGCTTCGTCAGGTGGCTTGAGGCTTCTGTAGCATGCTGCTCTGCAGTATGCTTCGGCATGGTCTCTCAGGTAGCTTCCTATCTGGTAGCTTGCTGCTTTGCAATCTGCTTCGGCAAGGTCTCTTCCAGTAGCTTCCTGCAGTCATTAATATCCTTTTAGTTCACCCGATTCCTTTCACCATTCTCTTCAGTATCCTTCCTTTGACACTTTCTCTTGATCTATCTTTCTTCTGCAGTAACCTCGTTACAGTAACCTTTCGAGCTAGGTTATGCGTATAGAGTTAGGGTTACTTTCTTTAAGATTTTGTCTCATCAAAACATACTTAAATTAATGTTTCCATCAAACTTAAACCATTGTTCATAATGGTGTGGAATCTACAATTCCTAGATCCATGGGCTCTTCTAACCTCAGCATACCTCCTCAAATCAGCTAGTGTCAAGACAGATGGTTTCACATCCCTTAAGACTATCCCCCCCCCCTATATAGGGTGCTATAAGAAAATTCCTAAACTCACCCCTAAAATTAATTTCCACAGTCAAACACTCCTCATTGGCATCTGTGTAAAAGCAATAAAGAAAAAAAACATCACACATCACTATACAAGACAAAGAATCTGTTTTTTAATTTTTAGGCACATGGGCCACACATGTGTTTTTCAAGGTGTCCACAATGGACCACAAACAAAAAAGGAATAAAAATAGCATATAAACACACATCACAGTTGCACACAGTTCAAAAACTAACCAACAACACACATAAATGCCCATATTTTCCACCATATATACAGTTTCTGCCAACAATTTTTCAGAAATGAATATGCTATATATATACAGTTTCAAACTCACCTTTGGGAGCCTCTTCTCTCTCATTTTCGCCAGATTCACCGGAGTTTGACGGGCTATCAATTGATATCGGATTCTCGGGTCCATTTCCTCCAACGCTCTTGCCAACATTTCGGGCTTTCATCCGATTTGAGTGTCTCTGGTTTACAGGATTAAGGGGCTTTGCGAGTTTGTTTTCTATGTGGTTTATCGCGATTTGGGGGCTCCATATCGATCTTAGGGTTCTTCATGGAATATCCTTGGCGATTTGGGGCTGTTTTGATCGATTTCGATTTGGGGGAATTTTGGGATCTTAGGGTTTTCGAATTTGATTTTAGATTTATTGATTTTCCCCTTTTTTAGATTATATTTTCTGGTTTTTCTTTTTTTATTCTATACATTTACTGATTTGGAATTGATTGAAATCTATACTATATTTAAAATAGTATTTACTGATTTGTCACTCAATTGTAAAATTGGACATAATTACTGATTTCCATTGACCAATAGAAAAATTGTGGAAAAAAAAACAAAAAAACTTTTGAGAATCTTATGGTACAAACTTCATATATATTTTAAATATAATAAGTAGTCTTTTAATTTAATATAGGGTAAAATGAAATAGGGAAAATTATTTTGGATGGTATTATTATATGATTATGACTTAATGATATAATTAATTAAAAAAATTGAAAATAATGAAATTTAAACATTGTCAAAAATTTAAAAATTTGAAAATTATTGTATAATTTAATATATAAATGTGAAAAATAGGTCTAAAAGCTAAATTTCATTTTATGAAGGGTTGTAAAATGTTTAAAAGTTTAAAAGCTATTATAAAATTATTAAAAATAATAATTAAATTTGAAAGTAAAACTAATAATAATCTAATAATGTTGTGAGGATAATCTTAAAAAAAAAATCCACAAATAACATTTAAAAATAAATTTAAACATATAGGCAATACTAATTGTGTAAGATATTACTATAAGAAAAAATATTTTAAAATGGTTTCAAAATTCTAAAAAAAATATTGTTTTAAATATACAATGAATTTGAAACCTAAATTTTTTATATATAAACTAAGTTTTTGAATAAATACAGTGTTTGTAAAATAAATCCATCTAAAAAAAATGTAGAAAATTATTTACAAATTATTAAATATAATTCTAAGATATAAAGGTGTTCACCTAATTCTTTAAGCTACTCCCGCAAGTGTACGGTGTAGATCGTAGACACGGCAAGCAAGATCGATCCCACAGAGACTATCGTTAGAATTAATTAATTACCTAAATTTTATCCCTAATTTTATCTAAGTATCAAATTCAAAAGATGTCGGATTAATTATACTAACTAAAATGCAATTAAAAATCACGAGATCAAACAGTTATTCTAAGACAGGTTCTAGAGCATGCTTTCATCCGACTCTCCCCTTAACATCACCTTGATTAATCCAATTTCATTGATTCATAATCCTATATGAGCAATCACAAAAATCGAATTAAAAGCTCTCTCGAGTCAATTTAACCGGTTAATTATTATGCTACCAGAGGTATCTCTACTTGATCTGATATAACACAACAACTCTCAAAAGCACCTAGGATTGAAAATCTCATCACATATGTCATTTATCTCTCGATCTCATGCTGCATATATGTCATGTGTTTACTCTTCCATAATTAAATCTCATCTCTCGAATTTTGACTTAACTTCTTAAACATGCTCAATTAGGGGCCCTCTAATCAAACAAGCAATCAAATCGTAAACACATGAATAGGATCGAAAAATCAAGAAATTGAATTAAAATCAAAGATCCATCAAGGTTTGAATCGAACTACTTACATATCCTAGAAACCTAAGAAAATCTAGCCAGACATAATATTAATCAAATTCATAGACAAAATTGATAACATCATGTCAAAACCAAAATTCAACAAAAAGTAGAAAAGTATAAAGAAAAACTCTGAGACGACGATCTCGCGATTCTCGATCTTCGAATTCTCCTTCGTATTTCTTCCTGGATGCTCTCAGAATCTGTGTTTTCTCTCTATCAATCCTTCTGTCCTGATTTCTGGAATTGTTGGGGTATATCTCTCTTCTTGGGAGTCTTGGAGGTCAAGAAATTGGATAAAAATCATCCAAAAATCGAGTTTTAGATGAATTAGGACACTCGGGCACGGTCGTGCCCCACGGCACGGCCAGACCGTGCCCCGCTGCGCTCTCGCTTGCCAGCCGCGCACGACCGTGTCCCCAGACACGGCCGTCCGTGCGCGGCTGCTTCCTTCTCTGGACATTCGCGCACGGTCGTGTGCCAGTACAACCCTGACCGTGCGCGGCTGCATCTGTTTGTGCCCCAATGCACAGCTCCGTTTTTCCTCGTTTTAGACCTCGTTTACTCCTCGTTTCTTCCTCAATCCTTAATCACATTTGAACTTCATACTTTTTCCACTAAAATCATGAAACTTAGCACAAAAAACGTCAAATGCAACTAATATATGAAAAGTAACCAAATTGTTATAAAAACGTACACAAACGCACTCAATTGACCATAAAATTGTACGCAAAGCTATAGCAAAATTGACACTTATCAAAAGGAACAAAAATATGAATAGAACATATATATTAACAAATATAATTAATCACTTATAATTAAAGCACACAAATACAAAACTATTATTATTATTGTCGTCGTTGTTGTTATCATTAAAAAATACAGATTTTTTACAAATTTCAAAATAATAAGATCTCATGAGTAATATTTTAATATAATACACTTATATTATTATATTATTAATAAGATCTCATGAGTAGTAAATTTATTATATTATTAATAATCGTATTTGTCATAATAAATAATAAATCGTGCATCGCGCGGGTATACTGCTAGTAATTTTTAAAAGACAAATCCATGCCAGATGGCCACAGAAAATACACGTATACGCACATTTGTCGGAATTGTCAGAATGGTGGCGAGTGCGTCGGAGAATTGCTGGAAAATGGCGACTCTGGTGGAAAATGAACTCAAATTGGACACATTGTGACTCAGTGGGACTAATTTTGATTTTTGAAATTTAAATAGACTGAAATTGGATAGTGACTTTTTAACGGTATTAAAATTGAGTTTTTCCAATGATGATAGTTAAATGGGTTTTCGCGGTCATAGACCCGACCATTACCAAATCCAATTTGGACGCTTTTCAATTTGTATGTAAGTTGGAAGTGAATAAATATAACTAGCAACTATTAATAAATACAAGTCATGCATTTGTGCAATGCACGGTTATGATCTACTACCTCCGTCCCGGTTATCTTTGCCACCTTTGACCGGCACGAATTCTAAGAAAAAACTGTTGACTTTGATGTGATGTGTTATTTTAATGTTTTTGAGTGACAATTTTATAATTAATGTGTGCTTTTTGAGTGTAAAGTAAGTAAAATGAAAGAAATTGAGGGGTAAGGTCGTAATTTTTTTGTTGCCATTTTTGGGCTGGCAAAGTTAGATGGGACGTCCAAAAACGGAAAGTAGGCAAAGATATGCGGGACGGAGGGAGTATTTGTTAAAGAAATACTAAATGATATAGTTTTTTACTTTTGAATTTATATAAAGTTTGCTGTTCTTGTTGGATCATCAATAAATAGTTATAGACATTCAATATTTAAAGTTACATAACACAACAAACTTATAGCATATACGGTTTGTGAAGATTCATATCAATAATTTACAAAACAACTAATAAAATTGAGTCTACAAATTCTAAAACACTACCTTATATTCACCATTTGTTGTCGAAATATTGTAATCGTAATCATCTCCATAATTCTAATTTTTCTGGATGAAATAAAGATAGATAATATATATAGCAGTCTTTAAAACAGAAAAATTATTTGCCCCACTATCATATATTAGAAAATGCATGAAACCTCATCTATGAGAAACCGAATCAAAAAAAATTTATCAGAAAAAAGTAAGTTTTATGTGAAACCGTCTCATGAATCATTTAATATGTGACGGGTCAAGCCACAACCCACAATTCACATTTCACAATTCACGTGTAAATTTATGGAAATTGGTTGAGTTAGTAGGTCAGAATGATTCATCTCACAAAAATTGTCTTCGAGACCGTTTAACGCAAGTTTTGGTGATCACAAAATGAGTTCAATATCCCCGATAAGCAAGAGAGAAATTAAAGGCCATAACAATATGTTTTTGAAACCTCAACGGATGAAGAAAACCGGATTAAAAAAAAAATTGTGATTTTTTACGCTGAGATCATATCATAAAATGCGTTCAATATAGTGACCAATCAAGAGAGAATCCATTGAAAATTAAGCTGTGAATTAATTGTGATTTTTTTAGGCTGTAATCATATCATAAAATGCATATTAAGGTTGTAGATAGATATTTACGGTGGAGTAACTTTTCATAAAAAGAACTGCTGGAAATTCAAACAGGAGAACACTGGAAATTCAAAATAGCACATTCAGGAGAGGTATAAATCGTAAGACCGTGAATCAGTTTTAGAATACAAATGGTTAAATTACAAAATTATCCCCAACTTTTTTATAAAATTACTAATTTACCAGACTTTCTTGTTATTATATATATAGAGATAACATCATTTTTAGTCCGCTAAATTAGGTCTTTTCCATTTTCGATCCATCAAGTATCGCAAATCCAATTGTAGTATCATAACTTCATTTTTTTTCTAATTGGAGTCTTTTTTTCGCCGGAATCCGACGTGGCAGTCGGAGATTGCCTATGTGATACCAAACCCTAATTCCCAATTTTTTCCAGCGAAAAACTTAGCAATATCATCTGCCACATCAGAACAAATATAATTAAAAAATTCAAAAAAAAAAGGAAATTAAAAATAACTAAAAAATTAAACAATAATATTAAATCAAAATAATAAATCAAAAGAATCAAAAAAAAAAAAAAAAGAAGCAGCAACACAGCCGGCGATTTCCAGCAACACAGCCTCCCCCACCCCCCACCACCCGAAGCCTGCCAACACCATGCCGGCGATGAGCCTGTCACCGGCACATCGCCGACAACTACCACAACAGTACAAAGAAAGTTGGGTTGAGGAGAGGAAAAACCATCCATTTGTCTTTCTTTTTTTTTTCGAACGATTTTGACTAAATTGAGTTTTAATTTGAACAAGAAACACAAAATTGATATGATATTGTGTTTGGGCTTGAGGAGAGGAGCATTTTGATATATTGTTTGACCATTTTGGTTGAGAAACGAAGAAAATCCTAATTTTGAGCTTGAAGTGGTGGCTATGGCCGATTTCCGACGAAAGGGCGGCGGCTGAAGGCTGAAATTGCAGAATATTTGTGCAATTTTGGTCAAATTCTTAGGGAAAGAAGATGGGGAAAACATTGTGATGAAGAATGAAAGCATTGAAAGCAATTAGAGTGGGGTTCAACATTTTCCGGCGACATTTTCCGGTGATCGACGACGGCTCCAGCGACCGGAGGTGAGGAGAGGAAGAAATTGGGGTGGCCGATGATGTGGCATTCAAATCCTTTTTTGGTTTGATTTTTTAATTTTTTTTGAATGTTTTATTATATTTTTTCTGATGTGGCAGCTGAGGTGGCTAGGTCTTTGGCCGGAAAAAATTGGGGACTAGGGTTTGATGCCACATAGGCCATCTCCGACTGCCACGTCGGATTCCGGTGAAAAAAAGACTCCAATCGGAAAAAAATGAAGTTATGGTACTACAATTGGATTCGAGATACTTGATGGATCGAAAATGGAAAATGCCTAATTTAGCAGACTAAAAATGATGTTATCTCTTATATATAGATAGATAGATAGATAGATAGATAGATTACAATAATCGATTTAATTTCTTTTTTTTTTCATGATAACATGCATGTTTCATAATTTATGTCATATCTCCTCTTATTTCTTATTTAAAAGTAAGTTTAACTCTATATTTTAACTAAAAATGATATTTGTAGGATAGATGAATGATTTGGACAACTTAGATGTCAATTTACTTGATTTTGAAGAATCCAAGAGTTTTCCATGGAGTAGTTGGCAATTACTGAAGATGTCTTTGTACAAGGCGTGGGAATGCCTTGAGTAGCAGACTAGTGTTGGCAGTTACTGATGATTTTATATAAGGCATGGGCACGTCATACCTGAAAAAGAGCTGCTACGAGAATTTCAAAAATTGGCGCCCATCTTTTCTCTCTCGTCAAGATTTCAAATTAATATCAATATATTAGGACTCTTATTAAGTAGTTATCGATAAGAATATCTATTGAGACATATTTAAGATTAGATAACTGTATATTATATAGATCAGACACTACCTAGAATTCTGCTTTCTCTCTTTTCTCTTTTCTTTGAAGGAGAATTCCTGCAAATCTCATGATCAACAGCTAAATCTCTCTTTCTAATCAAAGGATAATTAAGGATTTGGTCCTTCCGTAATTGTGAGATCTAACTTGTTTTATCTGTTCTTTAATTCTTCACTATTCATATATCTTTTGTGCTTGTTGAAATCATTATTTGGTAAATTGTACGAGGATCCATTGTTCAATTAGCTCCACACAATATATTGTCAATTAAAACATTAAATCTGTAATTGTTTATTTGTTCTAGTGGTTGTGACAAATGACATGGTTGATTACATAGAGGGTTTTCAATTTATGTTGTGGATATAATATGATCTAATTTAAATGAACCTACTCTCGTGTTCGTTGATTAAGATTGGTAATCTCTCTAAGTCTTAATATTGTTAATGAATTAAATTCTAAAATCGTTTCTAGAGTTGTTCATTGATAAGATAAATAATCAGAGATCGTATCTTGATTATCGAACAAGTAAGGAAAGATAACTTGTTAGGTCGTACCAATAACCATAACCGATAGTACTGTTAAATTTGAAGAATTTATTATTGCATATATCTGTGATCGAATACGTGGACCATTTTTGAAATTTGTCTTTGATTGGATTCTTAGTCATATATATATATATATATATATATATATATTTGATTAATATATCTCAATATTGTTCTTGTTAGTTTGATTTAGTTTAATAACAATTCTCAATCCCCCAAATCGTAATTTAATTTAATTTCTTTTCATTTATCTTGCGAAAGAATTCATCTTATCAATCCTTGAGGATTCTACCATACTCACCATTATCGCATATTTCTAATTTAGAGCAAGTATTTGTCTTTGTTGGTTTCGACACCCATCATTTAATCTACTTGGAAGTGAAAAAAAACAGATTGTTGGAAAAATCATTAACTTTATTTAATTTGCAATTTTGACCAACAAACAGATTTTGGGTGTCTTTTTTTGAAATAATTATCAGCATTTCAAAATAAAACAATGACTCAACATACAAAATGATAGTAATTTTGAAAATGATGGGGGTTGTTTCCAAAATATCATACCTGAAATCTGCATGTTGGTTAAAATTACAAAAGATATGAAAGTTTATGTTATATATGATGATATTCCAATTTTTTCTGAGTAACATTACAAATTAAGTAAAGTTCGTAATTATTCCGACAACTAATCATTTTATAAATTGGTTTAATTCTCTGAACTAAAATATCTACATAAATTGGTTTGATTATGAGTTGGTCTCCTATGCACTATGTGTACATGCAACCGAATAGGTTCCGGGTCAACTTGGTTTTGTGCCTATTTCTTTTCTAATTTCTTTTTATTTCAGGTTGAAACCCCTTTATATCATATTTATGTGACCTTTATGTAATATTAGTAGTGTATCTGTGCATTGCACAATATATGATATATATATATATATATTTATTTATATAGTTATTCAAAATTGTAATATCATATATAATGTGATTATTCTTATTTTAATATAAATATATTAATATTTGAATAGTATAAAGCGAGGTATTTTAAACTTAAATTTATCTCATTATAAATAATTATATTCGAAAATATTAAAAATTTGAAATACATAAAATAATAGACTAATGTATGGATTAAACAAACAAATTGAAAAGTCCATATTCAAAATATAAGATAACTAAAATGATCAATTTGGACAAACTTGTGGACCTATTAAGTACTTAATATTTTCAATAAAATAAATTCAGTGTGGCACAAAAGAAAAAAAGGTATGTTATATACAAAAAATTATGACACACACAGGTGCGCGCACACACAAATATATATATATATATATATATAAACTTTTAATGTAATAAAATATTCATTTAATGACACATATAACTCATTTATTATAAATCGGATAAAAAATTATATCAGCTTGTCAAATACACAAAAATATCGGTTGCTATTAATATAAATAAAATAATACAAAATTGGACTTGATTTAACGTTTTCAATAAAATTATTATATATAATAATGATAAAATTGATAAATCAATATATCATGTATGATTTTCAAAAAATCACCCTTGTCCAAATCATTAAGCGACCTTCATTGAAAATATAAATACGGCAAAAAAAAAAAAAAAACTATGTGTGTATAAAATAAAACAAGAAGTTTTTTAATTTGCAATAAAACATGTGTGTATTTTAATTGAAGAAGTTTTTTAATTTGTAATAACCATTTTTATCTAATATTTTTGTAAATATTACTTGGTTTTGTTTTGTATGTGTAAACTACTAAGTATACCTAGAATACATTTCCATTTGTGCATTTTTTATTTCTACATTTAATATCAATTTATAACAAATTAGCATTTGTATTTTATCATAACAACGTTTAAAAATTTCATTGAACCCTCAAACATACATTTCCATTTTTTTATTTGATACATTAATTTAATATGAATATTACATTTAAGAGCATTAAAGATATATTATATAGGAAACCAGGCCCATTGTACCACATTTCTTAAAATTTGGGCCAAAAATTCCACATTATTTTAGTGTTTGACCTAAATACCACATTTGTTATAATTTGTGCCCAAAATACCACATTTGACTATTCAAAAAGGTGGGGTCCCTGTCAAAGTCAAGTCAAAAAGTGAAAATTTTGGTTGGTGGTAGTCATTATTGGGCATTGATTGGCGCAGTAAATCAACTTTATTGGGGGCAGTAAATAAAGATAATTTTCGTGGGAAAATCCAGTAAAATCACCACCTCTCACACGAAAAGGCAGTAAAAAACATACGAAAATACCTGAAATTAGTGGGTTTGGTTTGGAGTGCACATTTCGTGGATATTTGTCATCCTCCTTTTTGTGTGGATATTTCGTTGAATACATGGAGGTTAGTAAACTGCTCCCTCTCCATTTTCGTTGATATGTGCTCGAACCACTTCTGTACTCTAACACTTCCCAATATCCACCAAACCAAACCACAACAGAGAAGAAAATCATCTTTCAACTGTCAAAAAAATGAAACAGGAATTACTTCATGCAACTAAGAATCTGCCAAATTTTCGTGTAAGCATAAAGATGATTTACGTGTAGTGTCTAAACATTTTTCGTGTAAGAAAGAACATTCAGAAAGTTTGAGGTTGGACATCATTTTTGTGTAATGCCTAACATTTTCGTGTAAGAAAAAACATCCAGAAATTTTGAGGAAGAGCATCAGTTTCGTGTAATGTCTAATGATTTTCGTGTAGTGTCTTAAAGTTTTCGTGTAAACTTGCACACATTTTCGTCTAAGATGAAAAATTCATGTTTTTTGCGTGGAAAAATTTAATTTTTACACACAGTGAAATATTGTATGCGAAAATAACCAGTAGAATTATACTTACCGGTCGGTTCTTTGACGTAAATCTTCTTAATATTTTACTAAGGGTGCTAAAATTTTCCAACAAAATTTTAAGTAAAAGGGAGAACTTTGGAGTGAAAGGGAGAAATTATCGAATTATGAAATGTGTTTCCACCAAAATGGGAAGTGTATTTGAATTAAAGATAAATAATAACTAAAAAAAGAGAATTCACTTTATTACACACGATAAAAAAAAAAGAATCTACTTTAGGGTATAAA
This sequence comes from Scutellaria baicalensis, assembly GCA_005771605.1. NCBI lineage: Eukaryota > Viridiplantae > Streptophyta > Magnoliopsida > Lamiales > Lamiaceae > Scutellaria > Scutellaria baicalensis. Next base: position 42,819,680 of record CM016723.1, read on the forward strand.
TAGTACTTTGAAAGTACATCCTTTAGTCACATCATGTCATTGTTGTCATAACACTAAAGGATAATTTGTGGTATTTTGGTCACAAAATATAAGGATTGTGGTATTTTGGTCAACTCTTATAATTTTATGGTATTTTGGGCAAAAATTTAACAAAATATGTTAAAGTTGGCCATTTTCTCTATTATATATTTAAAATTAGTATAAAATAAAATATTTGTTATATTGAAATAATGATAAATGATAATGGATATGTCACCGTTTATTTTATCTTATTTATGTATTTATTCTTTGTTTTAAGTTTATATACAATAAGTACAATATGAAATATCTTAAATAAGTTTTTAAATTAAATGTTTTGAAAGAATTGGTTCAGCTCGTTTTCTTCATTTTTGCTAAGTAAAGGAAAAGTCGCATTCTACTTATAAAAGCGTGCAATCCATTTCTTATGTTTTGTGTTAGTTTTGTTAGTTTTGCAGGAATTAATTTCAGCCGTCGATTTGATCCAAGGGCCACGATTAGATCTTGCTTAAAGGCTGAAGAAGAAGCGGTATTACACTTATAAAAGCGCGTCCCATTTGCTGCGATTTCAAGTCGTTGGTAGTTGTTGATAGCCGTTGAGCTGGGAATCAATCTGAGCCGTTCATCTGATCAACGGCTTAGGAGAGTTTGAGCTGGAAGATATCATCCAAGAACGGGTTGATCTTTTAGCTAAGATTCAGAGCTCGTTTCTCAACCAATTTGGCTAATTCTTGTTGCTGCAGTTAGCTAATCGATAGGTCTATAAATAGGAGTTTATTTTGCTTTGTGTAGTAGAGTTTTACTCAGTGAGTTTGTAGATCAAAGTGAGCTGCGCAATTTAGGGTTTTCTAGTTTTGAGTGTTGAGTTGCAGAAATATTGTAACAGAGATTCGATCCAATTTGCAATAAGAACTCCCCTCCCTTGTTTCTTGTGGATGTAGGCATTGTTAAGCCGAACCACGTAATTCGTTGTGTGTTGATTGCTTGAGTTCTTGTTTCAATTATCAAGTTTTGTATTCTTGATTGAATTCTCTGATTTGGTGGATCATTTTGAGTTATCAATTGAGTTGAATTGGTAATTCTTGTGAGGCTGAAACTTGACAAATTGGCGCCGTATGTGGGAAGCGAAGTCACAGCCTCAAATGAGATGGGATCCACCAAGTTCGAAGTTGAGAAGTTTAATGGTAAAGGTGATTTTGGTCTGTGGAGGATTAAGATCAAAGCATTACTGGTTCAGAATGGATTAGAACTAGCACTGGAAGGGATTGAAGCTCTCCCTGAAGAAATGTCAATGACTGAGAAATTAAGATTGATGAACAAAGCACACAGCACCTTGATCCTATGCCTAGGGGATAAAGTGCTAAGAGAAGTATCAAGGGAGGATACAGCTCAAGGGATTTGGGCAAAATTAGGAAGCCTGTACATGGTTAAAACTTTAGCCAACAGGTTATTCATGAAGAAGAGGCTCTATGCCTACAGGATGAAGCAAGATAAATCAGTACCTGCTCAATTGGAAGATTTCCATAAAATCTTGGATGACTTGGAAAACATTGGAGTATCACTGGAAAAAGAAGACAAAGCCTTGATGCTATTAACTGCACTACCTCCTTCTTATGAGAATTTCATTGATACTTTGCTTTATTCTAAACAGGAATACATCACACTGGAGGAGGTTATCATAGCTTTGAAGTCAAAGGAACTCACCAATAAAAGTGGAGTCAAAGATGAGATTAATGGTGAAGGCTTGGTCATCAAACCTGCTAAGAAGAAACCAAACCACAAGCAAGCAAGATCTGGTTCAAAGAAGCATGAAGCCAAGCCTCAAGAATCTAAATCTCAGGTAGAAAATCACAATGATATTGAAAATAACACTTGCTTTCACTGTCACAAACCAGGTCACCACAAGAAGGACTGCATCAAGTACAAACAGTATCTCAAATCAAAGGGAAAAGCACAGCAGACTCAAGCTAATCCTACACTGCAGCAAGAGACCTCAAGCTCAGGGTATGAGTCAGCTGAGGTACTCTCTATAACTCCTGAATCATCTAATTCTGAATGGATTCTTGACTCTGGATGCACATTTCATATGACACCTAGACAAGAATGGTTCACAAGGTTAGAAAAGAAAAGGCTAGGATCGGTGTTACTAGGTAATGATCATGTATGTCACATAGAAGGAATAGGATCAATCACACTCATAATGCATGATGGAATTAAGAGGAAACTAGAACAAGTTAGATATGTGCCTGACCTAAAAAGAATCTTAATTTCCCTTGGCATGCTAGATACACAAGGATATAAGTTCACTTCAGAAGGAGGAATGATGCTTATAACTAAAGGAAGCTGTCATGTTATGCAAGGTTTTAAGAAGAATGATCTCTATTATCTAAAAGGCAACACATATAATAACACTCTCTGTAATGCATCTAAAAGTGATCCTACTAAACTTTGGCATGAAAGACTAGGACACATAAGTATTAAAGGTCTGCAAGAATTAGCTAAACAAGGCTGTTTTGGAAATGATGTGATATCTTATCTTGATCTGTGTGAGAATTGTGTCTTGGGAAAAGCAAAGAAGCTTAGTTTTGGAAAGGCTAAACACACTACAATAGCTCCTTTAGATTACATCCATTCAGATTTATGGGGACCAGCTAGAACTCCTACAAAGAATGGTGGTAGATACTTCTTATCCATCATTGATGACTACTCTAGGAAGGTCTGGTTATTTGTGCTGAAGTCTAAGGATCAAACCTTCATGAAGTTCAAGGAATGGTTGAAGGAGACTGAAAATACCACAGGGAAAACATTCAAGCACCTCAGAACTGACAATGGATTAGAGTTTGTCTCCTCTGAATTCAATCAATTCTGTGCAGAGAAGGGAATCATAAGACATAGAACTGTGCCTTCTACCCCTCAACAAAATGGTTTGGCTGAGAGGATGAACCAAACCATACTTAACAAAGTAAGATGCTTATTGATAAGTTCAGGACTAGGCAAGAGCTTTTGGGGAGAAGCAGCAGACACAGCAGTCAATCTTATAAACAGAAGCCCCTCCACTGCAATCAACATGAAGACTCCTAATGAAATGTGGAGTGGGAAGGCCTCAGACTACTCTAAGTTGAGAATTTTTGGATGCTTGGCCTATGCTCACATCAAGCAGGACAAACTGGAACCTAGAGCTTGGAAGTGCATATTTCTAGGATATCCTAAGGGGGTAAAAGGCTACAAACTCTGGTGCATTGAGCCAAGCCAACAAAAATGCATCATTGCTAAAGATGTAACTTTTGATGAGAGTATCATGCCTCTGAAACTTAATCCTCAATCTGGAAGTGAAATTGATGCACTTACTGAACCACAGAAAGCTCACCTTGAGGTGGAGTTACAGAGGCAACATGAAGAATTCAGTAACACTCATGTATCAGAAGATGAATCTGAAGGAGATGAAGTCAGTATTCCAAATGAAGAGAATCAAACTAATCTGGAGAACTACCAATTGGTGAGAGATAGGACCATAAGGGTAGTCAGACCTCCATCAAGATTTGTTGATTCAAATTTCACAGCTTTTGTACTTTTAGCTGCTGAGGAAATAGACAACACTCAGCCTAAAGATTACAGAGAAGCCATCACATGCAAAGAAAAGGATAAGTGGTTAATAGCTATTCAAGAAGAACTGCAGTCTCTGGATAAGAATCACATATGGGAAATAGTAAGCAAACCAAACAAGAAGAAGCTAATTGGATGTAAATGGATCTTCAGAAAAAAGGTGGAGGCTTCAAAGGGTGGAGCTATAAGGTATAAGGCAAGATTAGTAGCTAAGGGCTTCACTCAAAAGGAAGGAGTTGATTACTCTGAAATCTTTTCTCCAGTGGTAAAGCATTGCTCTATTAGAATATTACTTGCTCTTGTGTCTCACTTTAACTTGCAGCTACATCAAATGGATGTCACCACAGTTTTCTTACATGGCAAACTCAAAGAACAGATCTACATGAAGATTCCAGAGGGACTGCATCTAGCTGATAAGGATTCCAAGGCTTGCTTGCTTCACAGGTCATTATATGGTCTCAAGCAAAGTCCCAGACAATGGTACTTAAGGTTTGATCAATTCATGTTCAAAGCTAAGTTCATTAAGAACAAATATGATGACTGTGTTTACTTTAAGCATGATTCTATGCATTGTGTGTTCTTATTGCTTTATGTGGATGATATGCTAATTGCTAGCAATTCTCTAGATGGTATAAACTCAGTTAAGAAGATGCTTAATTCTGAATTTGAAATGAAAGATTTAGGAGAAGCAAAGAGAATGTTAGGAATGGATATAATAAGAAGTAAAAGTGATGGCAGTGTGTTGTTACATCAAACTGATTATCTTACGAAGGTACTCATTAGGTTTCAAATGAATCAATCCAAGATAATTAGCACACCTATTAGTGTAGGAACTAAGCTCTCTTGTGATCAATGTCCTAAGACTCAAGAAGAAAAAGACAAGATGAACAGAATACCTTATGCTAGTGCAGTAGGTAGCATAATGTATGGTATGGTTTGCTGCAGACCTGATTTAGCACATCCAATGAGTGTGATAAGTAGATATATGGCTAATCCTGGTTTAGATCATTGGGAAACAGTCAAGCATGTCTTAAGATACATTAATGGAACAACTGAAACAGGTTTGAAGTTTAAAACTAAAGCTGATGACCATGAACCTATAATTGGCTATGTAGATGCTGATTTTGCTGCAAACTTAGACAATAGAAAGTCCTTAACTGGATATATATTCACTCTATATGGCACTGCTATTAGTTGGAAGACAAGCCAACAATCTGTGGTGGCATTAAGCACCACAGAGGCTGAATATATAGCACTAACAGAGGCAGTAAAGGAAGCATTGTGGCTCAAAGGTATTCTACAAGAATTTGGCATAACTCAACATTGTGTTTCTGTGTTTTGTGACAGCCAAAGTGCCATTCATCTGGCAAAGCACCAAGGTTTTCATGAACGTACTAAGCACATTGATGTGAAGTTACAATTCATAAGAGATAAAGTAGAAAAGCAAGAAGTAAAAGTATGCAAAATTCCTACTGAGACTAATCCTGCAGATGCTCTAACTAAAGCTCTACCAGTGAAGAAATTCAGTCTTTGCATGGATCTTATAGGTCTAGTAGGAAAGTCTGCAGCTAATGGTACTTGAAGCATGTTGTGTGACTGGTTTAGCAAAGAAGAAGAACAAGAGCTGAAGGTGGAGGTTTGAAAGAATTGGTTCAGCTCGTTTTCTTCATTTTTGCTAAGTAAAGGAAAATTCGCATTCTACTTATAAAAGCGTGCAATCCATTTCTTATGTTTTGTGTTAGTTTTGTTAGTTTTGCAGGAATTAATTTCAGCCGTCGATTTGATCCAAGGGCCACGATTAGATCTTGCTTAAAGGCTGAAGAAGAAGCGGTATTACACTTATAAAAGCGCGTCCCATTTGCTGCGATTTCAAGTCGTTGGTAGTTGTTGATAGCCGTTGAGCTGGGAATCAATCTGAGCCGTTCATCTGATCAACGGCTTAGGAGAGTTTGAGCTGGAAGATATCATCCAAGAACGGGTTGATCTTTTAGCTAAGATTCAGAGCTCGTTTCTCAACCAATTTGGCTAATTCTTGTTGCTGCAGTTAGCTAATCGATAGGTCTATAAATAGGAGTTTATTTTGCTTTGTGTAGTAGAGTTTTACTCAGTGAGTTTGTAGATCAAAGTGAGCTGCGCAATTTAGGGTTTTCTAGTTTTGAGTGTTGAGTTGCAGAAATATTGTAACAGAGATTCGATCCAATTTGCAATAAGAACTCCCCTCCCTTGTTTCCTGTGGATGTAGGCATTGTTAAGCCGAACCACGTAATTCGTTGTGTGTTGATTGCTTGAGTTCTTGTTTCAATTATCAAGTTTTGTATTCTTGATTGAATTCTCTGATTTGGTGGATCATTTTGAGTTATCAATTGAGTTGAATTGGTAATTCTTGTGAGGCTGAAACTTGACATGTTTATATATTTTCATTAATAAGTGTAAAATAAGTGTTATTAATGATTTCTAAAAATGAAAATATTTCATAAATGAGAAATTTATTACAACTATTTTTGGCAGAATATCCTACTTTTATATATATATTATATATATATATATTGAACATAAATGTGATGATATTTTTACATAAAGACCACAATAATATTTCATAAAGGTCACACAAATACAACATAAAGGCTTTAACCTCAAGAAAAAAAACTGAAAATCTTCATTTTTTTCTAAGTTACTGAACATAAAAGTCACTACATTTATACATAAAAGTCACATTTATATAACATAAAGGTCACACCAATACAACATAAATGTATCCACCAGAAGAAAAAAAAATCTAAATGGGCGCGGATCCAGGTCGAGTCGTTCCATGCAACTAGTGCACATGAGTTTTTGCTATCATGAATATTGTAAACTATAATATATTTCCTCATCATGTGATACAACACTTTTTTGTATAAACTTTAAGGGTAAGATTGTCTCACGAATTCCATTCCATGAATGAGACAGGTGGGGTTCGGTCGAAGATAAGAATTTATGTAATATTTTTGTATGCATTATGTAATACTTAATTTCTATATATTAGATACTATTTGTATTATAGGATGCGTTTTAAATTGAGTTGGACTATAAAAAAATATATCTATCAGGTAATACTTTACTAAATATTAGGTATACTTTTGTATTGTATAATGAATGACCAGATTTGGATTGAGTTGAGTCACTAAAAAGAGCGTACAAAAAAATTATTTAATACACACAGAAGTATTACAAATTTGTTATATTTGACCCGACTCCACTCATGAAATGAGATCCGTGAAACGAACTTCTATAATTTTTCCTTTCAGAGAACCTCTCTCATTTACCTCTGGATATAGTTTGTACATATATACATCATAAATATACGGATACATAGAATATGTATAAAGAATAAGAAAGAAAAACAAAAAAGGATCAAAGAAGAAAAAGAAATTTAAAAAGAAAAGTGAACAGAAGGAAAATAAGGAAGAAACAAAGATGAAAGGGAAGGATAAAGGTAGTGAAACAATAAAATCCTAAAAGATAAATAAAGATATCAAGTTATATTAACATTATAAAATTAACATAATTATTTTTAAAAATATAAATTAACAAAAGAAATTGAGATTAATTCAAATTAAAAAATACACATAAGCCCATTGTTTCTTGCTGCTACAAACTATGCGGGAGATGTGAAGGCATAATCATCTACTTGGATTTGGTCTTAAGCAACTCTGTTCTGTTTTTGATTTGAAGTTAACTTTCCTATTAATTTAAGAAAATAAAGTAAGGCTCCATATATCTTTTCATTTAATTGCATTTATCTTTTTCATTATCAGATATATGGATTAATTAATTTACTAATACATATATATATATATATATATATATATATATATATAAAGACCTTGGGAAGAATTTATAAGAATGTCATTTTCTCTCCTAAAAGTTTCACATCAATGAGTAATAATTTTTTTTTTAAATAATAGCTTAATTTTCAAGAAAATTAATCATATCATATATATATATATATAAAGACCTTGGGAAGAATTTATAAGAATGTCATTTTCTCTCCTAAAAGTTTCACATCAATGAGTAATAATTTTTTTTAAATAATAGCTTAATTTTCAAGAAAATTAATCATATATATATATATATATATATATATATATATATAAAGACCTTGGGAAAAATTTATAAGAATGTCATTTTCTCTCCTAAAAGTTTCACATCAATGAGTAATAATTTTTTTTAAATAATAGCTTAATTTTCAAGAAAATTAATCATATCATTTTAGTATTCTTTTTAATGTAATATATTGTTGCTATTATAATAATAATTATTATTGTATTGTTATTGTTATTATTATTAGTATTACCACTATTCTCTTCTTCTTCTTCTTCTTCTTCTTCTTCTTCTAATAATTATTATTGTATTGTTATTGTTATATTATTAGTATTACCACTATTCTTCTTCTTCTTCTTTCTTCTTCTTCTTCTTTTCTTCTAATAATTATTATTGTATTGTTATTGTTATTATTATTAGTATTACCACTATTCTTCTTCTTCTTCTTCTTCTTCTTCTTCTTCTTCTCTTCTTCTAATAATTATTATTGTATTGTTATTGTTATTATTATTAGTATTACCACTATTCTTCTTCTTCTTCTTCTTCTTCTTCTTCTTCTAATACTTCTTCTTCTTCTTCTTCTTCTAATAATTATTATTGTATTGTTATTGTTATTATTATTAGTATTACCACTATTCTTCTTCTTCTTCTTCTTCTTCTTCTAATACTTCTTCTTCTTCTTCTTCTTCTTCTTCTTCTAATAATTATTATTGTATTGTTATTGTTATTATTATTAGTATTACCACTATTCTTCTTCTTCTTCTTCTTCTTCTTCTTCTTCTTCTATTATTATTAGTATTACCACTATTCTTCTTCTTCTTCTTCTTCTTCTTCTTCTTCTTCTTCTTCTTCTTCTTCCTCCTCCTCCTCCTCCTCCTCCTCTTCGTCCTCTTCGTCTTCTTCGTCCTCTTCTTCTTCTTCTTCTTATGTTTTATCAATGTTGGACAATATTTTAAATCTTTTGTATTAAGTATAATTAATTAATGTCTAACATTAATTATTCTTATTATCAATTTTAAAGTTAAAAAGATTTTAAGATACTTTTTGTAATTATGAGAAATGTTGTATATAAATATTTATTTCAAAACTCATATTGTTGATTGGTCATTTCTAACTAATTTCGAAAATCATTAGCTTATTAAATAATCTATCATGCTATGAAAAAAATTCAACGAAAAACAAAAGCAAATACAATGTAAGCTTTCAAGTTGTTAATTCTTTTTTTTTCCTTCCTTGTTTGTTGACTAAAATTACTTAATGTTTATAATTATTCATATTATCAATTTTAAAGTTAAAGAAGTTTTAATAGCATGAATAAACACTTCAAAACTTATACTGTTAAATGATCATTTTTAACTAACACCATCATTGATTTATGAAATTATCTATCGAGCCAACGACCATGAATTTTTTCCAAAAGACAAATAAATAGAATATAAGCTTTCAATTTCGTTGTTTAGATTATTTAAATTTTGTATTCCAACCTTTTAATATTGTAAAATATAATGTAGAATTAATGACATATATAATTTGTGTTATTTAAATTTAAAATAACACATCACAAAAAAATGAATGCACAATGAAGTTCGGAAAACATACGAATGATAGAGGCCAACCAAATTCTATTTTCTTCAATTAAAACTCTACTTTATACCCAATAATTTTCTTTAAACAATAAAATATAACTTTGAAAGTCAATAAAAATATGAAAAATATATTTTCATATTTTACAAAATTTGGAATAATAAAGATATATAAATAATTTTTTAATATAACTATCAGAATAAATAATATTATGTGCATCGCGCGGGTGAAATACTAGTACATATAAAAAGAAGACTTTTAATAAAAATGACAAAAAATAAATTTCCCTCTTAAATTCACGTACTATAATTGGAAAGAAGGTAGTTACAAGAATTGAAAGAAAATATAATATATAAAGATTTATACTTTCAAGTGTTGTGGGGTCTCTAGGTAGGATTATGACAAATATGTAGGCTTATGTAAGTTTTTTTTTCCTTCTTCTCTTCATATAAATTGATGTGGTCGAACTGACCACATTCGAACTCTTCCAAAAAACCGATCGACTTGAAGGCTAATTAATGTGAACAAAGCTGAGAAGTATGAAGAACGTTTGGGCGAACAAGGAAGTTCGCACTTCATAAAAGCATGAGCGAACTAAACATTCTTGCGAGCTAACTGTCGAACAGTAAGCTGAGATGTCGAACTGAAACCAGAACGAACTAATTCAAATTTGAAACAACTGCCACGATCGCGAAAATCTCGCCACTTCCCACTTTTTTAGGAGAAATCCTAACTACCACGTCTTCCCAGGGAGTATTTATAAACCCTTATCTTTCTATTTCACAGACAATCACAAAAAAAAAGCAATTACTAAGCACAGAAAGCAATATCAACGTTTCTCCCAGATTACTGACTTGAGCGTCGGAGTCTCTTCACCGGGAAAAACCCCCGGTGTTTCTTTGTTTTTACAGGTCTTTTCGTATCGGAGAACTCCAAACGATACCGGAAAAAGAGAAGATTGAAGAAGGACAAATCAATTGGCGCCGTCTGTGGGAAAGAGGTTTTTTTTTCGTAACTTTGAGTATCTAAGACGTTGAGGAATTGCGAAGATGGTGAATACCAGAGGATCTCGAAGGAGAATGGATGAAGGAGCACAATCCGTGCGACAAGATGAGGATCAGAATTCTGCACCGGTGAATCCTCCCGGCACTGTCACTTTGACACCGAAGGAACTTTCAACTTTGATAGAGGCAGCTGTTCAGAAGGCTCTAGGCAAACAAAGGGCCGACTCACAGCAAGGCAATACTGAAACTCACGCCCGGAAAGAGCAAAAAGGTGACAAGTCTCGGATGGATGAACAAGAAAGTCAATCCGATCACCCTCGTGGACAGAAACGGGTACACGCTGAATTGTCTGAGAAGGTGGATGATCTTAGAAAGGAATTGAGAGAGGTACAGAAGACTGTTCGACGGATTCCTCGTAGTTCCAGGGGAAATCCTTTTTCTGAAGAGGTCATGGAGGACGAACTGCCAGCCTCCTTTCGGCCGGTGAATTTTGATTATGATGGCACCACTGATCCGTGGGAACATCTATGTAGGTTTGAGAATACCGCTCTGCTACATCGGTATTCGGATGGCATTAAATGTAGGGTGTTCGCAACCACCCTCACTAAGTCCGCCCAGACATGGTTCAGTCAGTTGAGCGATGGGATGATTCACAACTTCGAACAGCTGTCGGAGTTGTTTCTGCACCAGTTTGCCAGTTCGAGGAGGCAGAGGCGGTCTACTCAAACCTTGTTCGGTGTAAAAGAGAAAGGGGATGAGACTTTGAGGAACTATGTCAAACGTTTTACAGCTGCTACTTTGGAAGCTCCCGAAGCCTCGGACGATTTGGTCGTTAGTGCTTTCATCCAAGGATTGAAGGAAGGTGATCTTCATACTTCGCTGGTCAAAAAAACACCCAGCAATTTTGATGACTTATTGCAGAGGTCCACCAAATACATCAATTTGGAAGAAGCAGTTCGAATGAAAAAAGGGGAGAGTTCGAGTCGAATGAGCCGGCCGCAACAGGAGCAGGAGGGAGCTCGAAAGAGAGACGGAGGAGAACAGCGAGCGAGATTCGCTCCACCCCCTTTGAGAGAGAATCGGACAGGACGGAGGTACGAACAAACGCCCATGACTATGTCACCTGGACAGGTGCTGATGGAAATATGGGACATGCCCTAGCTAAAATGGCCATCGACTTGGAGTCCTAATCCGAAGAAACCATCTACCTTCGGTAACGATAAATTGTGTCGATTTCATAATGAATATAGGCATGGAACTGATGAATGTTTGCATTTGCGAGATGAATTGGAAATATTGATTAGGGAAAACAAATTGGCCCGTTTCGTCCGTCGAACTCGGTCGAACCCCGAAAAGAGAAATGATCATGAAGAGCCAAGACAAGATAGAAGGCAAGAGCAACAGGAACTACCTCCCCCTCCGCCTCCCCTAGCGCGAGCTAGACCTGAACGGGAAGAGAGGCCCACGATTCACATGATCATGGGTGGGCCAACAGATAGAGATTCCAATAGGGCTCGGAAGGTGAGACTTAACTCTGTCAAGCAGGAACAGAATACGGTTCACTCGATCTTCGAGGAAGTAGCAATTGAGTTCGGAGTTCGCGACCGTGTTACCATTCAAAGCCCTCAGTTCGATGCTATGGTGATCGTCGCTGAGATAGGAGGATTTAACATCGAGCGTGTATTTGTGGATACAGGAAGCTCGGTGGACATCATGTTTATGGACTGCTTCAAGAAAATGAGATCAACGGTGGAGGTAAAACCAGTAGAAACTTCACTCTATGGTTTTGCAGGAGAATCTGTAACAGTGTACGGAAAAATCCAGCTACCTATGGTGCTAGGAGATGGGGAATGGAGGCAAAACAAAACCATGATTTTCCTTATAGTGGATGCACATTCTCAATACAATGTGATCTTGGGCCGTCCTTCTCTGAGTTCGTATGCTGCTGTTATTTCACCTGCCCATTTGATGATGAAGTTCCCTGTGGAAAATGAGGAAGGGCGAGTGGTAGGAGTAGGAGTTGTTCATGGTGATCAACAAACAGCCCGATGTTGTTATGTGGCTGCAGTCCGACAATCTGAATCTCGCAAGCGCCATAGCAAACAGAGAGACGATGTTGATCGAGGAAGGCATAAAAGTTTGAAAAAAGGTGACGAAACAAAGACTGTGGAATTCGAAGAGGGCGAACTAATGAGCGTAGAATTAATCCCAGAGCTGTCTGGACACTCAGTCCATCTCGGAAGTCAATTGTCGGAACAGGTTAGAGGAGAAATTGTAGCTGCTCTCCAGGATAATGTGGACTTGTTCGCCTGGAAACCTGAAGATATGAAGGGTATAAATCCGGAAGTAGCTGTTGACAAGTTGAATATCAAGCCAGATGTTCGACCAGTTAAACAGAAACTAAGACATTTCGGAGAACAACAGAACAAAATTATCAAGGAAGAGATCGAGAAATTGGTAGAGATTGGGCACATTGAAGAGATCCAGTATCCTCGGTGGCTGGCTAATGTCGTGCTAGTTCCAAAGCCTGGGAACAAGTGGCGAATGTGTATTGATTTCCGGGATCTGAATAAAGCTTGCCCCAAGGATCATTATCCTCTCCCGCGGATCGATAAACTAGTTGATTCCACGGCAGGATGCGAACTTCTTAGTATGATTGATGCAGCACAAGGATATCACCAAATTATGCTACATCCAGAAGATAAACCCAATGTAGCCTTTATTACTTCGTCAGGTACATATTGCTATACAGTTATGCCATTTGGTCTGAAAAATGCAGGAGCTACTTATCAGCGAATGGTAGACAAACTGTTTAAACATCAATTGGGGCGCAACATGGAGGCATATGTTGATGATATGTTGGTGAAAAGCACAGTGGCGAACACCCACGCCGAGGATTTGAGAAAAACTATGGCGACAATTCGAAAGCATGGGATGCGATTAAACCCGGCCAAGTGTTCGTTCGGGGTGAAAGCAGGGAAGTTTCTGGGATATATGGTGACGAACAGAGGAATAGAGGTCAACCCCAGTAAAGTCCGAGCTATACAAGGAATGACGCCTCCTCGAACTATTAAAGAGGTACAAACACTAACGGGTCGTATTGTTGCTTTGAGCAGATTTATATCAAGGTTGGCGGACAGGGGTTTACCTTTTTTCAAAATTTTGAGAAAGAATGATCGGTTTAGTTGGAATACGAACTGTCAGAAGGCATTTGAAGACTTGAAGGCATTTCTCCTCACACTTCCTTTGTTGAAACAGCCTGTTAAAGAATGTGCAATGGTCGTATATTTGGCAGTCGGGGAAGAATCTGTTAGTTCGGTACTCGTCCGCGAAGAAGGTAGGGATCAGTTCCCAGTGTACTTTGTTAGTAAAGTTCTGCATGGGGCAGAAATCCGCTACACGGGGGTGGAAAAGGTCGCCTATGCCTTAGTCACTACGGCAAGGAGGCTAAGACCCTACTTTTTGGGTTATGAGATCATAGTTCGAACTAATCATCCGCTGAGTGTAGTGTTGGGAAAACCGGACGCATCAGGTAGATTAGTAAAGTGGGCGGTCGAACTGGGACAGTTCGATTTAAAGTATGAGCCGCGAACAGCTATAAAAGGTCAAGCATTGGCGGATTTCATTCAGGAAACGACCAGGCTACAAGACAAGAAAGAATGGGAAGTGTTTGTAGATGGATCGTCATCCCGCCAGGGCGCAGGAGCAGGGATATTATTGATCAGCCCCGAAAAAGATGAGTTAGAATTTGCCATAAAATTCCAATTTAAGGCATCTAACAATGAGACAGAATATGAAGCTTTTTTGCAGGGGTTGAAAATAGCCGAACAAGCTGGAGTTCGAGATCTGATAATTAAATCAGATTCACAACTGGTGACACAACAACTCCGAAATCAATGTGAAGTTAAGGAAGATCGTATGATTTCTTACGTGCAGAAAATACGAGAGATGGAGAAACGATTTGAGAGACTTCAGATCGAACAGATACCTCGAAGCGAGAATCAGAAAGCGGATTATCTAGCCAAGATTGGGAGTTCGCTGTAGGACTGTTCGAAGAGAAGTATTACGGTTATGGGAGTGGGAAAGGAAAACGAGGTGATGAATGTCGACCTGGCTGAGCATGATTAGAGAACTCCTTTTCTGAATTTTCTAGGAGGAGCAGGACAGAATAAGGACCTTGAGAGGTTGGAGAAACAAGCTCGATTCTACTACGTTTTTGATGGGGTGTTGTACCGAAAAACTTTCTTGCCAACAGATGCAAGGTGTTTATCCCCAGAAGAAGGAATCAAGGTCTTGAAAGAAGCGCACGAAGGCGGATGTGCCGAACATTCGGGAGCTCGAGCACTTGCTCAAAAGGTTGCACGAGCCGGTTTCTATTGGCCTACAATGAAGAATGACGCTGAAGAGTTAGTCCGGAAGTGTACCTCCTGCCAAAAACATGGATGGAGAATTCATACTCCAGCAACAGATATGCTTACGGTATGTTCGCCCTGTCCTTTTGCTAGATGGGGCATTGACATTGTCGGTCCATTCGTCAAAACCAGAGGCAACAAACAGTTCTTGGTGGTGGCCGTGGACTATTTTACTAAATGGGTCGAGGCAGAACCCTTAGTCAAGATAGCCGAGTCCGATATGATCCATTTTATATGGAAGAATATCTGCTGCAGGTTCGGCTTACCCCGGATTTTGGTATCAGATAATGGAGCTCAGTTCCGAGGCAAAAAGATCACGGGATGGTGTAAAGAAATGAAAATTTTACAAGTATTTACTCCAGTGGCTCATCCTCAGGCAAATGGACAAGTCGAAGTGGTTAACCGAATCATTCTAGATGGGCTTAAGAAAAGACTTGAATGTGAGAAATCGAACTGGATAGACGAACTGCCATCTGTCTTGTGGGCATACCGAACTGCATCAAGATCGACTACGGGAGAAACCCCTTTCAGTTTGGCATTTGGAATGGAAGCAGTGGTCCCAGCTGAAATTCAAGGAGAAGCTCTACGAATCACTAACTTTGATCCACAGCAAAATGAAGAATTGATCCGAACAGATTTGTTATTTCTGGAGGAAATCAGGGATGAAGCCAGAGTTCGCCATGAATTATACAAGAGACGCATTCAGGCGGCCTTCAACAGAAAGGTTCGAAAGAGAGAATTTCAAGTAGGAGATTTGGTTTTAAGGCAATCTGATGTCTTGTTGGAGATCGGAAAGTTAGATGCTATTTGGAAAGGACCGTATATTGTTACAAGAGTTCTACCAGGTGGATCTTATGAGCTCGCCGACGAACGAGGAAAGGAACTGCCTAGACCTTGGCACATCAACCACTTGAAGAAATTTTATACTTGAAGTATCAAATCCCAGTATGTTGCTTTTTACTTTTAAGTTGTTGTTGCTTTTATAAATAAGAGATATTTTCATGCTCCGTGGATGTAGGTCGATTTGACCGAACCACGTTAAATCCTCGAGTCTTTCTGTGTTGATTTACTTATCTGTTACAAAATCATATTGTGGAGCGAACATACAGTTCCCTCGGAACTCATTGATTAAGCATGTTGAAGAAGTTCCCTCGGAACTCATTGATTAAGCATGTTGAAGAGGTTCCCTCAGAACTCATTGATTAAGCATGTTGAAGAGGTTCCCTCGGAACTCGTTGATTAAGCGTATTGAAGAAGTTCCCTCGGAACTGATTGATTAAGCATACTATGAAAGTTCCCTCGGAACTCGTTGAAAGAGCGCGAATTGAAGAAGTTCTTTCGGAACTAAATGATACTAAGTGAGTTATAGGAGTTTCCTCCGAACTCGCTAAGGAAACAAAGTAAAGAAGTTCTATCGAACTCAATGATTGACACACAAATTAAAGGAGTTCCATCGAACTTAATGATTAAGCGAAGTGAAGGAGACTCTTCCAAGTTCGCCGATTAAGTACTTAGAAAAATACAAATACTTAGAAAAAATTCAGTCTTGATGTTTTTTGGTTAAATACTTGGTAGAAATTCTTTCGAAGTTTTATGATTAAATGATGAATAGAAAAACATTGAAAGGGGCGAACTATTTGATTCCAAGTCGATTCATTACAAAATACCACTAAAAAACTTTAAAGAAAAAGTACAAGTATTACGACATGAAAATTAAGAGTGATCAGGAGAAGATGCGGGAGTAAGCTGGACTGCAGATGGATGAAGAGGATCGAACATATCCTCCGGCAGATCCGGAGTTGGGCTTGAAGAGGGATTGGCAAGAGCTGGATGCAACGAACTCGGGCCAGGATTATTGAGCCGGTTGTCGGGAAGAACTTCCTTTACCGCTTCCTCCAAGCAGCCCGACCACCACTTCGCATCGATGTCGTCGTCTGGATTCCCACTCCAGCCAGGAGGAATAGAGTGAGTCTGCATCACCTGTTGGCCCAGTTCGTTCACATCGAACTGAAACGCCTCTCCGACTTGCTCCTGGCAGAGCCGGACTCCCTCTTTGAAGTATGTTACGGCCATGGGAGCTGCCTTCGACAAGAAGATAACGGAATCCCAAAGACGAGCTATGAGCCTTTCTCGGAAAGACTCCGATATCAGCTCCATCTCCGGGCTCCGGGCGAACTGGTAAAAGCCCTCTTGATACATGGCTTTTCCGAACTCGACTCGGGAACTCTCTTCCTCTTCGAGTTTCTCCCTCAAATTCGGATTTCAGCCTCCGCATTCGAGAGAGCAGTCTGCTTCTCCATGGCGAACTTCTCTTTAGCCAGTATCAGCTCCTCCCTTCTGGCCACCTCGGAGCGAGCAAGTGCCAACTCCATCTCCCTTTCCTCCAGCTTGGCGGACAAGTTTTCGGCTTTGCCGGCTTGAAGGCTCAGATCGCTCTCCAAGGTCTTCTTCTCCTGGAGGGTGTCCCTTAGCCGATCTTGACGACGAAAGGCCTTCTGGCCCATGACTTCGAAATATTTGACAGCATTGGACACCCGCGAGAGGTTCACCTTGAACTCTTTGATCTCGCGATCCTCTTCCTCTTCCGCAGCCTTCTTGCCCGGAACAATCGCCCTCTCCTGGTCGGGCTCCGTTTCAGTCCGCCCCGCCTCAGTCGAGATGTCTCCCTCAGTTCGCTGTTTTTTGGCCAACCTTTGCGAACTGGAGGGTGCCTTTTTCTTCCGCCGAAGAGGAGGAATTGCAGCTTCGACCCCCTCTTCGGTCATTTCTGTGGCATGGACCATTGGCGGCGAAGCGGAGGCGCGAGCAGAGGTACCCTCAGCCAAGTCGGGGCTGTTTCGCGGCGCCAGTTCGCTCAAGCGCCTCTCTTCTTTCTCGCGGAAGGCCGTCGCTTGCCTGCTGTTTACTGCTTCATCCGCCGGAGAAAAAGCAGTCTTCTGGGCCTTCGGGACTGCTGGGTCAAGGATGAAGAATTTATTCATTTCTTTATCTGCAACACAAAACATAAGTGGTCAGTATATGCACAGTTTGATAAGTTTGGAAAAAGATTGCGAGATATGAAGAGAAATTTTTAAGCAACCTAAATCGAACTGGTGAGGGATCGGAGTGTTCGAATAAAACCCCCAGAAAGTTAACAATCGTTCGCATGAACTCATGCGAACTATGTCGAACTGCCCACTCCGAAAAAGCCTGGCGAAAGACACTAGTTCGAAGTCTCTGGGAGGAACAGGCTCGGTTTGGTTCGAACTCTCAGCCCAGGGGATAGATCGGAAAGACCTATTATTGGGGGCACGAACAAAAAAATAGTATTTTTCCTAGGAGCTGATTTTATCATCTCCTGGGGATAAAAATTGAGCCCGCTTATTTCCGCTTCGAGGGCTAGATAGAAGCGGAAGGGGTTAGTGTGTTTGAGCACAAAACAAGAGCAGAATCGATCGGAGGTCGGCTCGACTCCCATCCACTTGCACACCATATAAAATGCTACAATGTAGCTTATGGAGTTCGGGTGCAACTGGTTGGGACACACCCCAAAGGCCGAACCGACCTTAAGAAGGAAGGGGTGAACAGGAGGAACTAAACCTACAGTCACATGTCTCATAAACCATGTGTGACAGCCAGCGGGAGCCCGATGAGGACGTTCATCAGGGCTGGGATTAACTACAGAATAGCCCGCCGCTGTCATGAGCGAGCTTAGAAGAATGGTATGAGTAGGGGTAGCTTTAGTTGTAGAGAAAACGTTATCAACAGTTTTCTTACGAGATCGTTTGGGAGGAGAAGAAAGAATTTGATGGCCAGAGGAGGAAGCCTTCGGGACTGGCGAATCAGAAGCAGTTCGCAAGGGAAATTCTTCGAAACCCTCTTCGGATTCGCATTCATCCCTTAGGTGGGTCAAGAAAGAGGAGGAAGCCATTTCAAAAATATGAACGGAGAAGAGAGAAGGAAACGAAAGGGTACCTGGATCTGTTTCTGAAACTTGGGAAATCACAGGAGGAGGTTTCTTGCTTATAAGGAAAGAGTAGTTTTTTTCGGAAGAGTTTTATGAAGAAGAAGAGGGGGTATATATAGGGAAAAGTTTTTGGTTTTGGGGGGAAAAGGTGAAAAGTCGTGAGATCTTAGTCGTTGGATGCAGTTCGATCCAACGGCGAAGTCGAAAAGTCGTGAATCTCGGCCGTCGGATGCAGCTCAATCCGACGGTGAATACGAAATGGCGCCTCGAGGCAGCAGCAACGATCTCGGCCGTTGGATGCAGTTCGATCCGACGGCCAAGACAAAATGATGCCTAGGGATTAACAAAAAACTGACAGGGTAGATCTTAGCCGTTGGAGGCAGTTCGATCCAACGGCGAAGATGAAAAGACGCCTCGGGATGGAGGAAAACATCGCAGGTAGATGATTGATGGGATGTGATGCTTCTCGAAGAAGCGTTGTAATTAGCAATAACGCGAACTGCATCAATGCGTGAACACACGCACTTCGAAGGGAGGGAGTACTGATGTGGTCGAACTGACCACATTCGAACTCTTCCAAAAAACCAATCGACTTGAAGGCTAATTAATGCGAACAAAGCTGAGAAGTATGAAGAACGTTTGGGCAAACAAGGAAGTTCGCACTTCATAAAAGCATGAGCGAACTAAACATTCTTGCGAGCTAACTGTCGAACAGTAAGCTGAGATGTCGAACTGAAACCAGAACGAACTAATTCAAATTTGAAACAACTGCCACGATCACGAAAATCTCGCCACTTCCCACTTTTTTAGGAGAAATCCTAACTACCACGTCTTCTCAGGGAGTATTTATAAACCTTTATCTTTCTATTTCACAGACAATCACAAAAAAAAAAGCAATTACTAAGCACAGAAAGCAATACCAACGTTTCTCCCAGATTACTGACTTGAGCGTCGGAGTCTCTTCACCGGGAAAAACCCCCGGTGTTTCTTTGTTTTTACAGGTCTTTTCGTATCGGAGAATTCCAAACGATACCGGAAAAAGAGAAGATTGAAGAAGGACAAATCAATTGGCGCCGTCTGTGGGAAAGAGGTTTTTTTTTCGTAACTTTGAGTATCTAAGACGTTGAGGAATTGCGAAGATGGTGAATACCAGAGGATCTCGAAGGAGAATGGATGAAGGAGCACAATCCGTGCGACAAGATGAGGATCAGAATTCTGCACCGGTGAATCCTCCCGGCACTGTCACTTTGACACCGGAGGAACTTTCAGCTTTGATAGAGGCAGCTGTTCAGAAGGCTCTAGGCAACTTTGATAGTTATAATTTTTTAATATAACTATCAGAATAAATAATATTATGTGCATCGCGCGGGTGAAATACTAGTACATATAAAAAGAAGACTTTTAATAAAAATGACAAAAAATAAATTTCCCTCTTAAATTCACGTACTATAATTGGAAAGAAGGTAGTTACAAGAATTGAAAGAAAATATAATATATAAAGATTTATACTTTCAAGTGTTGTGGGGTCTCTAGGTAGGATTATGACAAATATGTAGGCTTATGTAAGTTTTTTTTTCCTTCTTCTCTTCATATAAATTGATGTGGTCGAACTGACCACATTCGAACTCTTCCAAAAAACCGATCAACTTGAAGGCTAATTAATGTGAACAAAGCTGAGAAGTATGAAGAACGTTTAGGCGAACAAGGAAGTTCGCACTTCATAAAAGCATGAGCGAACTAAACATTCTTGCGAGCTAACTGTCGAACAGTAAGCTGAGATGTCGAACTGAAACCAGAACGAACTAATTCAAATTTGAAACAACTGCCACGATCGCGAAAATCTCGCCACTTCCCACTTTTTTAGGAGAAATCCTAACTACCACGTCTTCCCAGGGAGTATTTATAAACCCTTATCTTTCTATTTCACAGACAATCACAAAAAAAAAGCAATTACTAAGCACAGAAAGCAATATCAACGTTTCTCCCAGATTACTGACTTGAGCGTCGGAGTCTCTTCACCGGGAAAAACCCCCGGTGTTTCTTTGTTTTTACAGGTCTTTTCGTATCGGAGAATTCCAAACGATACCGGAAAAAGAGAAGATTGAAGAAGGACAAATCATAAATCATAATCTTTAAATTAAATAATTTTTTATTTTAAATATTGTTTTAATTATGATATATCAAATTTATCATATTTTATTTTGTATTCATAATTTTGATAAGAAGTGAGTTCGGAGTGAGCGAGTATATAACTAATACAAATTAAATGAGAAATCATGATTTCAAAATCAAATAATTAATTCATTGAGAATTTGTGTTTACTCTATGATTGATCAATTTTACCATTTCTATATGTAATTTCTTTATTGTCATTTTTATATAAGTTTGTAATTTATATTTTGGTGCATAATTATACTTACCAAAATTACAAATACAAAAAACAACTAAATTAAACTATAGATTGGAAAATTTTAAAAAATAATTTTTAAAATAAATAGAGTTAAATTTTTTGAGAAATTAATTACAATGAAAAACATTTTCATATAATTGTTTAGTCTGTTTGTCAATACAAGTGGGTTAATAATAGAATTACTTATATTATTTAAATATATATCAAAATATTTTAGGTATTTGATGGGTATATATTTTTTCTTTAACTTGAAATAATTAAGTTATTTGCATTGGTTAGACCAAAAGGTTCAAAGAAATATATAATAGTGAACGCCTAAAAATATTTACTAATAACTTTGTTAACAAAATCATATATTAAGTATGATCAAAAAATATAATAATATATTAATTATTGTACTTATATCTATATTAACTACAACATGCATAAAATATCTTTAGGAGTTAAAAATATTTTTTGAATAGCAATTATCGTTTAACATTTATGACCAACAAGTGTTTCTCAACACTAAAGTTAATTATTTATATTTTAATTTACAATATTAAATGGTGTACAACATTGGTTTTTATTTAACAACCTCATATTTCAAATATAAATTTTAAAATTTATTATTTAATTATATCTATTATATCTATTGTTAGTCCCAAGTGGTAAAAGGTTTAGAGGGGATGGATAAACCTCTTCAAAAAAAATTTAAACTTTTTTTTACTCCAAAGAGATACAAGTATCTATTCTGAATCAGCAACCTTTCGAGCTTGTTGCTTTAGAAGCTTGCTGTTGGACAATGAGTTTTTAGGTACTTAGAGAACTTTTATACAACAGAAATTACTTTGAAATAATGACTTTTAGAAGATGGTTTTTATGTCGTATGAGAGACATAAGATATGGCAGTTGAATATGCAAGGTGCAGTAAGTTTAAGCAAGATAAAATATTGCAAGATATGTATAGTGGTTCGAGCGTGGAATAATCAATCTACGTCCACTCTAATCCTTCTCAACAAGAGGAACTTTGTTAATGAGGATTGATTTACATTGCCTAGCTATTACAATCGACAAACAAAGAAGTAGTCAGCTTCCACACCAGTTGCTGCACTATAGACCAAGACCCACGAATGATCGAACTTAGTCCACATATGACTCTTACTCTTTCTAAAAGAGTGTAAGACACTAGCAGGTATAGCAACCTCTGCTAGGTGCTCTTAAAACAATCTAAAAAGATTAAATATAAAAGGTTTTCTTCAACGTAGGATGGAGCAAGCTTTTGATCAAGCATAGCCTAGAAAGGTAGCTGATTTGCTACTTTAGATTGAGTGACTGAACTTTAGAATAGCTTGAGTATAAGCTTGCTTGTGCGGTTTTGATCAAATTAGTAATCAGCCCAGTCGCACCTCCACCTTCTATTTATAGTTGGGAAATCTGCCCGTTGAAGTGTAGCAAGTTTCCCGTATTTAATGCGCCGATTTTGAGGTACAAATCTGCTAATCTTCATAGTACACTTAATTTAATGCGTTTGCAGCAGACTTGTCCTTGTGTCTTGCCTTGTTGTCTTCATCTGATTGGCTCAAATTTTGAATGTTCCTAATGGTAACATAGTGAGCTCTGATTTTGAAATGATCTTCCTTTGTACGAGGTTGTTGTTACTTCCTTTTGTCGAGTTATACATGATAGTGACCTTTAGGGAAATGCGCAGCCTCCTTTGTTCTTTGCAGCGACCTCTGAAGTTTGATGGAGTGACCTTGTCGTTTCAACTTTTACAAAATAAACTAAGTATAAGGTTGCTCCTAGTCCTAACAAACTCTAAAGTTTCTGTCTTATCAAAACTAATACAATTCCTAACACACACACACACACACATATATATATATATATATAAACATTTATATATTATTGTTTGAATTTCGAAATTATAATATTATTTAAAATAAGACAAATTAAAGATAAAAATATTTAAATTCTTATTAATATATATGTGTATATATATATATTTAGTTTAGGATATTATCGCATTATATTTTTATTTTTTTTTAAATTAACACATCTTATATGACAAACCGTGCATTGCACATGTATATATAGTGCTAGTTGAATACTAAACTAAATAATGTAATTTTTTAATTGTCTATTTTTAAATTGGAAAACTTAATTATCATGAGAAATCTAGGGGTAGCTATGTAGAATGTTATCTTTTCTTTTTTAAATGCAAAATATAATTTCAAATTAACTTCATTGAAAATTCAATTTTAATGCATGCATGATGAATTAAATTCATCATAAACATTGGTAATTTTATTTATAAGTTGAGGGTTTAAAATTAAATAACTTGTTCATTTAAAATTCAGGCATAATGTATAAAAAATTCATCAATCTCATTTTGTAATTTTTTGGGGGTGTGGATGATAATGTTTAAATAGATCATGATTTCAAAAAAAAAAAATAATAATTCTTCATTTAAAATTGATTTTTCAATGCACAACAAATCAAGTTCATATTTTTATAATTTTAGATTTTTTAACCACGTAGAATGCATACATAAAGCAAGATATACAAATTAAAATGTTTAAATTTTGATTCACTTAAGTTTTTTAGTTGATTTGTAGTAGATTTGACTATTATAGTTAACTAAATTAATGGAGTTTAAAATATGTATGTGTTTTAGGTAAAAATTATACTTTAAGTATTTACAAATATGGAATAAAATGAAAATAAATAAAATTTTGCATACAGTATTAATATAATTTATTTAAAATAAAAGAAAAAGAAATTGGCAAATCTATATCTATCTATATATATATAAAAAGAAGACATTATCTATAAATAGCAAGAAAGGATTTTCCCACCCAAATTCACCTGCTATTTCTGGAAAGTTCCTTTTGGATATTTTCAAATATTATAATTTTTATTATTTGTCATTATTACAAATTTTTTGTTGGTCATTTGTTTCCTTTTCATACTATTTTATTATTATAATAATTTAATAATAAAATATTATTTTATAAAAAGTTAGAGCTAGAGTTAATATAGGGTGCCTAGGGGCAACTTTTTCTAGCAAAAGTAAGAGTGGTTTTCAAGAATATATCTCTTCACATTCTTGAGTTCTAAATTAATTATACTTATTAAAAGCAAATGAAAATTAGTAATTGTTGAGAAAAGAAGCAAAAATGTGTTGACAAATAAGTATTTAAATGGTTTATTTCATTTATACTTTTTTCTTTAATTTACATTCAAATGTCACAACTTTTAAAGATTACAAATAGTGAACATCTATTTGTAAAATTGTAAAAATACATTTAGAAATTTCAAATTATATATATATAAAAGAATTTGAAAAAGTTTATAAATTTGAGAACTATAAAAAATCTTAAAAGTAATAAAAAATCTTGAAAATAATAATGTCAAATGAATGAATCTAAGAATGTAAAATCGAGAAATTAAATGATAATGTAATATATAAATTATGAACATATATAAATAACATCTAGAAAAAATATTTTGTAATACAAATATTATTAATAAGCAATTTTATAATAGAGTATTAGTTGAAATAATTAGAAAAAACAATTAATCTGATGATCGTTTAAAAGTTTTTAAATTTGTTTAAAACACACACATTTAGAATCTAAAATTTGTTTCAAACTCTTTAAAATAATTTTAAAGCTATATTTTTTTTTAATACATGCTAAATTCTTCAATTAAAAAGTATTGTCAATATTAGTCAAATCATATAAAAAAAACAAACGGCAAATTTGTAAGTTAACAACTATATACAATAGTCACTTTTTAAACATAAAGTATTTACAAACTATAAAATTTATAACATTATTTTAATAATAGTTATTGTTGTTAGTACAAAATAATTAATTATGATTTGAATGTTATTAATAATAGTATAAAAGTATTAGATATTTCAGATCATGTCATATATTGAATATAAACTTTTCAATTTATGACTTTTATATATATTATGAATATTACTCAATAAATTTATAATATACACTTTTAATATAGAAATATTCTAAACTAGTATAAAGCCCGTGTCATACACGGGTGTTATCAAAATAAATATTTTAAGAAATTAATATAAAATATAATACATTTTGAGTAAGAAATATATTAATTGGAAGAATATAATAATGAATAATATTTTTTAGTGATTAATATTTTACATTTTTTAAAGATTTTATGATCTTTTAAGTGAAGTTTGTAAGAATATTCATACAAATTCACACACATATACATTTATTAACTATTTGTTATATTAAAATTAATTTGGAATTGAAATCTATATAATAATAAGACATAAAATGCAATATATTTAGAGTATTTTTATAAATATGTATTATTAACGTAATTTTAACATCATTTTTTAATAGTATTTTATTTTATATATTAATATTAGAACAATTCAGTTTCTTAAATTCACTTAGGTTAATGATCTCTCTTACAAAAATATTTTCATGATAATCACATGATCTAAAAAGTATTTGTATATATTCTTAATTTATATACATAAACTTTTTACTCATGTTATGTATGAAATATATTTTTTTCCAATATTTAATGACTATATACATAAAAGATTTATTGTACGCACTAAAAATAATTGATTTTTTTTTTTTTGCACTTGAAATAACATCTTGAATGCACCTAAATTTTGATTTTATTTTGATTTTCTAAATTTTTAATAATGAATAATATTTCATTATTTTGATTTTCTAAATTTTTAATAATGAATAATATTTCATTTTATATTTCAACATTAAGAAAGTGGGTTAATATAGATTAGATATTGATTGACAATTAAAAAGGAAAGTTAATAATTTATTTAATTTAACATTCATGATATAAAATAAAATTAAAAATATAATATATTTTTAATCATAATTTGGGAAGAAAATCAAATTAATGTGAGAGTGACGTCCTCCATGGTTACTACTTTATAATATAATAAAGATTTATATACATAAGCTTTTTACTCATGTTATGTATGAAATATATTTTCTCCAATATTTAATGATTATATACATAAAAGATTTATTGTACGCACTAAAAATAATTGATTTTTTTTTTTGCACTTGATATAACATCTTGAATGCACCTAAATTTTGATTTTCTAAATTTTTAATAATGAATAATATTTCATTTTCTATTTCAACATTAAGAAAGTGGGTTAATATAGATTGATATTGATTGACAATTGAAAAAGAAAGTTAATAATTTATTTAATTTAGCATTAATGATATAAAATAAATTTAAATATAATATATATTTAATCATAATTTGGGAAGAAAATCAAATTAATGTGAGAGTGACATGTGTCCTCTAATGGTTATTCCTTTAATAGGTATATAGATATAGATTATAAGTCGTGCAATGCATGAGTGTAATACTAGTTTAAATAAAGAGATTAAAATATTGAATTTCAAGACTTGAGCAATCTCACTCTCACTCGGTCTCTCCTTTACTTTGTCGCCAATTCTCACTCTCACTCATTCTTTCTCTCTCTAGAATTTCCTCGCCGTTTCCTTTCTCTCTCTAAACTCATTCCACAGCATTCGCCGCATCCCCTCTCCGGTCTCCACTCCCAAATTAACTTCATTCAATCAGGTAACATTGAGTTACATTTTCATCAATCAGATCGAGCTGAGTTCATTTTCATTTCATTGTTCTTATTTATTGTTATTTTTAATGACGTGATCAGTGACAGGATGTGAAGTTCTTGCTCGTTTTTTTGTTTTTGCTGGGTGATTGGCCGAGAATGTGTGCTGTGTTAGTTGATAGATTTGCTAATTAAGCTCTTCATTGAACTGCTGTTTGTATGTTGAGAGTTTTGTTTTGAATTTCTGTAAAGGTTAGATCTGCTGTAAATGTTCCATTTTTGATTAGTTCTTTTTTGTTTAGGTTATGAGATTTATGCGAATGTTGCTGAATAGGGTATCACATTTATGGGAGAAGGTATTAGTGCTATATTATGACGCAGAAATTATGATACTGTACTTCTTACGCAAAATGTGATTTTTAATATATTATTTTCTAGGCATTTAAAACGACGATGTGAAAATTTTGCTTGAATATTTGCTATTATATTAATTTTTTTGTGGCACTAGTAAGAGCTGTAGTTTCAGTGATTATTGATAATTCATCGTGGATAGGGTTTTAGTGCTTGTCAATTTTTGTTCCATTCACTTGCTGAGTTCACATGCTGTTCACTATTAGTGACCTCTCTCTCTCTGCTCTGCTAAAAAATTAGAGGGCTTTTTTGTTCTATTTTTGCATAAAGTTTTGTATGAAAGAAGTCCCTAGTGATTGTGTTTTAAGTTTAGTTTCTTAAGCTCTCCTCAGGAATGGAGACACAGAGTGCTATTCCACCACCAGCTCCATGTGCTCAAGTAGTTGGAAATGCTTTTGTTGAACAGTACTACCATATACTCCATCACTCTCCGGAGCTGGTTCACCGTTTTTACCAGGATACAAGTGTGTTGAGCCGGCCAGATCCTAATGGTCTTATAATGACTGTGACAACCATGAAAGTGAGTTAAGTCTGAACTTAAATTTTGTGTCTGAATAAGTTTTTTCAATCTTCTAGATTTCTTTAAAAAATCTTTTATCTACACGAGAGAAAGTTTCTCTGAAGCCATCTGAGAGAGTTGTATTCTTCTTATAACAAAATTTGCATGAGATTCGAGTATGACTAGCTGTATTTAGATCATTTTTTGGCACTATTGTACTATTACCTAGTTCTCTTTATACTGTTTTATACCAAATCTACCTTAAATCTTGAATATAGATAGCATCCAAATGTATAAAACTGACACTTTAAACAGATATAGATTATGTAAAATAACTGATCATATATTTATTGATTACTCATAACCTTATTCCATCTTTATTTATTTTTTCATTATTTCCTGCAAGTGATGATACGCGCAATCAGGTTCTGGCCACAACATAAGGTACTTTAGTGGCATGATAAAGGAATGAAAGTTACGTAGGAGTGAGATTATATACGAAGTAAATACTTGGACTCCTTTTGATTTTTTTAAACTAAGTTAGTTACACAATTAGTTATGAGGAATTACATGAACTAAACACAAAATTTGTGCAAAACTGTCATCCATCATTTTTTTTAGAAAATGCCACCCAGGTGGTGTGTATAGTTGTGCACAACCATGTGTGCACACAACTATGCCCACGACCATAGGTGACACTTTTTGCAAAAAATTATAACGAGTGGCATTTTTGTACCGTGATGTTTAGGTGTTGGTTTTGTAGATATCTCTATAGTTTACTACCTCTTTGTATGGTCTATAGTATAAACATATAATAACTACTTTGAACTAGAAACATCAGGGTATGAAATGCATATTTTCAAAATGTTAATTTTCTAAGAGATTTTACTTATATATGATAATATAAAATATAATGGGTGAAATTCTAAAAACAGGATATTTGCTTATCCAAATTGTCATGGATAATTTTTCCTTGTTTCACAATGAATAAATGTATACATAATTTTGAAAAAGATACACAAAGTCAGAAACTTGATGGTCAACTGGTCCTTATCACACGATAAAAAGCGTTCAGCATTTGATATTCACAAGTTCATTTTCCGTTCTAATATTTAGTGGAATAGATGTATGATGCCCTACCTCTGGTAATCAAAGGCCATATGTTGAAACATTTTATGACATGGAATATGCATTAAAAGCATTCATTGCAAGTGTTTCCATTCACACTTGCACTGTGATGAGAATTAATAACAGCATCAGTTTATACCAAAAAATAAAATAATAGTAATAATAAAAAATTTGTTGTATTAAACCCATACTTGTTAGAGGCGAGAGGCGCACAGAGGCGCAAGGGTAACAGAGGCGCTGAATTAATAAAATTAATAAGAAAAATATAAATCTCTTAATTTAAGTCAAATAAATCCATAACATAAAGTTCAAACTTTAAA
Organism: Scutellaria baicalensis; assembly: GCA_005771605.1. Taxonomy (NCBI): domain Eukaryota; kingdom Viridiplantae; phylum Streptophyta; class Magnoliopsida; order Lamiales; family Lamiaceae; genus Scutellaria; species Scutellaria baicalensis. Next base: position 42,848,694 of record CM016723.1, read on the forward strand.
TAAATGATAAAACACATAAAATAGAGTTCATAGTTCAAGCTAAGTCTCAAACACATGAAATCCGGCAGTCGGCTTTGGCGGCCGGCGGTAGCAGCGGCGCCGATGGTGATCGGCAGTGGCAGTCTGCTGCCGGCGCCGGCAGTAGCAATTGGATGGTTAAGGTTGGATGTTTAAGGGTGGTAGAGTAGAAGTGTAAAACTATATTTTTGAACCCTAATTCACTTGTCTCCAAAACCCATCCTATATATATACTAAAAAATATATGTACTAAATATTAAATTTAAATAAAAAAAAGTGAATGTGAGAGAGGCGCGCCTCTGAGGCGCACAGAGGCGCTCGCCTGTTAAACAGTGCCCGCCTCAGCCCTTGAGAGGTGCTACCCTCTGCGCCCCTTGCGCCTCTCGTCCCGAGGCGCGCCTCTAACAAGTATGATTAAACCTTGGTAATACTTCAATTTCATCCAACTAAACTGTTATAAAGCAGATGCCTTTATTTTGATCAAATAAATTATTATATATTTATATGCAGATTTACTTTAAATATTTATTTGTCTACAAGTTTGGCCTCTGATCCTTATGGAACAATTAATGACATCAATTTTACTCTGTTTTCATTTTGGACCAGAGCATAAATGATACAATATGTTCTTTGGACTACAAGAACTTCAAGGCAGAGATAAAGACTGCTGATGCTCAGGATTCCTTTAAGGAGGGTGTAGTAGTCCTTGTAACTGGGTGCTTGACTGGAAAGGACAACTTGAGAAGGAAATTTACGCAAACATTTTTCCTTGCTCCTCAAGACAAGGGTTATTATGTTTTAAATGATATTTTCAGGTATGTGGAGGAAAGTGAACCAGACGTTGGTTCAGGATTGGCTGTTGTAGTTGATGATACACCATCAAGTACCTTGACACAAGAACCAGGTTGGCTTTCTTATTTTGTGTTATTCTAGAATCTTGTTTGGCTAGGATAACTTTCTGTGATGGATTTTTTTGATGGTCTTCATGATGTTTTCAGAGCCTGCACAGGTGGTTGACCCCTCCATACCAGATAATGCAACTTCACATGAGGAGGAAATTGAAACTATTGAGGAGAAAGTAAATGACCAAGTAATTGATGAGAGACCTGCTAATAACCCTAGAGATATCGTGGTGGAAGCTGAGTCTCATTGGGATGAGAATCATGCGTCGATAGAAGAAGAACCAGTTCCTTCTGCATCCCAGGATGATGCACCAAAGAAATCGTACGCATCAATTGTCACTTTGCAGACGAAGAAGAGACCAACAAAAATTTATGTTCCTGCAAACACATCAAAAGTAGCTTCTTCAAAGACTGAGAAACAACCCATTAACACAGCTGCAGAGAATTCAGGCGCTGAAGCATCAGAGCATCATGCACCTGTTATTGCCCCAGAAAATGATGATGCTGAAGATGAAGGTATTATTTGTTGGTGTTATAATACACTTATATTTGAGAACAAATGTGGTAAGCTCTATAGGATTATGTAAAAGAATGAGAGGAGGAAAGAATCTCCATCATGTGAAGCCAATTATTGGATATATGCAAATTGTTATTCTTGAGCCTTTATTTCACAAATCTAATTAAATCTTACATGGTTTGTTCATACAGTCAAGGGCCACTCCATATATATTCGCAATTTACCTCTAAATGTAACAGTTGCTCAGCTTGAAGCTGAATTTGTGAAATTTGGACCTATCAAGCAGAATGGGGTCCAAGTCCGAAGTAAGGTTGGCCGTACCACATTCTTTTACTGCATGGTTCTTTTTTCTTAGCTAATGTTAATACTAACACTTTCTATTTAGGCTATTGTGTTCATGTGCTATTTCAGGCAGTTAGTTGATGGTCCATTCCTCATCTATTGGATAGTTGATCTTATGCCTTATTTGCTCTGTTTGCAGCAACAAGGATTCTGTTTTGGCTTTGTTGAGTTCCAAGAATTTAGCTCCATGCAGAGTGCAATTAAGGTCAGTGCTTTTGGATTGTACATTCTTTTTGGTTGACTTTTAGACTGCATTCAGAGTGTAGAACATGTTTTATGTTACAACCTTGATTCTGGATTAGATTTGTGTATGAGAGGCTCTTGAATGCTGAAAGCCTACTTGAGCATGTCATTTTTGTTCTCGAGAGTTTTTTTGTCTTTCGTTTCTGGGTTTTTGTAGCTCTTTTGCTGTTGGTGCTTGATTGTGCGAGCTGAATTACAAGTGAGTTATAACATTGAAGCTTGGAAAGGATTTTAATTTTGGAAACATGTTCTATTTGATTTGAAACATGATAGGTAACTTACAGGCAATTGTGTGTCCCAAACTTTTCTTTTTCTTTCTTTCATTCTTTTTCCTCTTTCCTTTGATTATTTATCTGCTAGAAATTTCAAGAGTCCTATCTTAGCTCTGAACGTTGAAAGTACCTTTAAATCTTCATTCTGCAATCCTTTAACTATGATATAGCAGTAGACAAGCTCTCTGAAGCTTGCTTCATTGAGGTCTGAGCCATCTTAATCCACATGATCTTACAACCTGAACCTTGCAAAGCAAGCTATTTTAATACTTATCATTTTCCATTGACCTCCCCTCGTTCAGCTATTCCACCATCTTTGTTGTCCTGCATATTAGATATGCTGTGTTTAGTTTTCAGTAGTGGTAGTGGAGTCCACATCAGAACTCATTAACTTTGATGATGTCAGGACCTAGTTATTTGGATGATTCAAGTCTTGTACTTTTGTAATGAATTTTCGGATTCCCAATTATACGACCGTACACTTCCGACATTTCTCCAATGCTTTGTATCACCATACGATTTCCATTCTAGAAATACATACTGTGGGTGAACAAATTAGTTGTTATCATGCTTTATTGATGATGCACAAGGCTTGGTTGCTTTTGTTTTTCCAATACCTGTATTTCTTTACATGTACACCATGCAAATATGTTAGCATGATGTCTAAATATTAGACCTTTGATCTGCAAAGTTGATTGCAGTTGCTTTTGATAAACCTGTCTAAGAATCAGGGGATATGAGGTTAATATCCACATCACATTGGTGTTACCTCCGAAGCCTTTGGAGACACATCCATACTTGGGGTTCACAATGTTTGAGGATGAAGATTATCTCTATCTTCTCAGCTCTGATAACCTAACATTTTGTTTAGTTTTTGATCAATAGCCTGTCATTAGTATTTATATACCATGATAATGCTATCGTTATGTACTGTTCCATGAACACGTTATCAAGAATTTGCAAATGATCTTCCTCTTCTGTTATAATTTCAAAAGTTTTATAATTCAGGCTTCTCCTATAACTATTGGGGATCGTCAAGCTGCAGTGGAGATAAAGAGAACCACAACCCGAGGTGAGCCAGACCCTTACCCCTTCATGCCCTCTATTGTATGCTGCCTACTCCAGCATACCATGTCTTTACAAGTTTCATATGATACACTCATTGTTTCAATACAGTTGGTAGTGGGAGGGGTCATTTTACTTCTTCTCGTGGAGGATTTCGAAGCGAAACCTCCTTTAGGGGCCATGGAAACTTTAGCAGTGGCCGGACCTATGTTAGAAGCGACAGCTTCAGGGGTCGAGGAAACTTTAGCGGCGGTCGAAGTGGAGAAGGCTTTCATCAACAAGGAAGAGGATGGGGCGTTCGTCATTCTGGCCCGAACCAGAATCTGACTTCAACTTAAATTGGATATGAGGTATATTAGCAAATTTTTGATAGAGTTTTTATCGCCTGTATGAATCGTCTGTTTATCATAGTCTGATGATGATCCATCTTCTTCAATTTTGGTTGACTTATAGTGTAGTTGAAAGTCGGTCAATTCTTTCTAACAGATTTTTGTGTAGGATGGACATTTCCACAGCTTATGAGGAATGTAACTTGCAATCTTGCTTTTTAAGAAATGTTTTTAATATGCTAAATATACCATCCTCCATTGGAATGCAAATATTTAAGTGTTGTGAATTCTCTCTCTCTTCATTATTGAGAAGGTCTTCCATATATTAGTTGCACAGATCTAAGTCGGATTCGTAGCTTGGGTGACCTTTATGTTGTATCAGGTGATATTTATGATGAACTAATTCCATAATCGATCCAATTCTACAAAAAATGCTCACATCATTGCTTTCCCTCAAATCTACAAACACTAATCACGTCATTAGTTCAATTGATCTGATCAATTAAACCATAAAACATAAATCAACTGGAACCTAGAATAGATCACCCAATTCGATAATAATGAGTAAATGATGTATTAGTATGGCCCACATTGAGCAGCGGATTAGTGGGCTCCACTCCTCTGTAAGTCGCCCTCAGCAACTTGGACTGCTGTGCCTGTGGATCTGCACCACGAACTGACACGTGTAACCCTCAACGAACTTATCCACGTGTCACGCTCTTGTCTATTTCGGAACTGCAACTTGGTGGCCCCCACCCAAGATCTCTAATATCTTTCTTTACGTTGAGTCGTAGATTCCCCAAGTACAATTTGCAACACTGCTAATAACGCCCCGTTATCTTATGGAAGAATTGAGCTTTATTTTAGTCGGCATATATTCTATATATATAAAATCAAATTATTTTATCAAGCTAAAATCAAATAAATTACGTATTTATTATATCAATATTTGTTTGAACCCCATCTGTAAATTAAATTTATGGATTAATATGGATTCAAGTTCATCATTTTGAAGCAAATTTTTTGCAATTTTAGTGAATTTGAGACAAGTCATTCCAAATACAACCTTAAGAACTTAGTGGTCAATTTTTATAGGAATTTATTGTTTGATTCTTGATGATTTTCCCACTATATTCAAAATTCTATTATTTCAAATAATCAATTATTATTATTGTTGTCGCCTGTTATTTCTTTAAAAAAATTGGGTTTACGTCCACATCACAGGAATATATCTTTCGATTTTATTTTTAGACAAAAACTTATATACCCCTAGGGCACATAGGGGCACGGATCTAGGTATTATATACATGCTCTTCAGGTGTTATATATATATATATATAAGTGTTATATTTATTGGTGTTATAAATATACTCTACAAGTATCATATGTATATAAAAGTATACATGTGATACCTGAAGAGTATATACATGATACATGTAGAATATATATTTAACATCATATGATGATTAATTTACCATACCCTTGGAATACACAAGTATCACTCTTATTTTTATTTTTTGAAATCTTATGGTAATTGAGAATTGTGTATATACCTTATGGACATGAAAGTAGTGACTCTAGTTGAGCAACTTGCAATTATTATTTTATTTTATGTTCAAAACTAAATTGAGGGGAGTGTGTTTGCAAGTCAATATCAAATAACATGGTCAAATCCGCTCCACTTGCTCCAATCTCAATTACAAAATATAATTATGTATGCTTATCAATAAGTTTAAGTTATTATGAGTATGTACATGTGATTTTCTCTACATGAATTCCAAATATCATACTCCCTCCGTCCCAACTCAACTTGTCTACTTGTCATTTTAGTTTGTCCCAACTGAACTTGCAAAAATGGAAACAAAAGTCAAATATTAATATCTCCATATTTTATCCTTATTACAAAAATGTCACTTAAAAGCAAAAAACAATTTTAAAATGTCACAAAAGTCAAACACTCATATCCTCATATTTCACCCTTATTACAAAATTGTCACTCAATTATCTTAAAAAACAATAGTCAACTGTTTTTTCTTAACTTCCGTGTTCGGTCAAAATAGGCAAGTTCAACCGGGACGAAGGTAGTAATATATATGACTATGTCCATGTACTCATAATTTACTCAATATACACCTTGTATTATAAAGAAACGTACTGTTGTACATCTTGAGTACTGTTTGCTATATCTCTATTTAAGATAGATCATGAACTTTAGTTTTTTTTTTTCTTCATTAGACTACGAAAATAACAAAAAAAATATTATCTACATTGCATTAAAATTTGAGAAATGTCCATGTATCGGATAACATATATATATGAGTAGGTCTCTTGTGAATCAGGTGCATGGATCTTAGATCTATGCACTCGGGTCGGGGGACCGCACCTTTTTTTTTTTTTGTACATGATTTTTGAAAAAAAACACATACCAATAGGTTATGTTAGACATACATTTACGTTATGTTAGACATACATTTAAGCTATGTTAAACATACCAGTTCTGCCCAGATTTCATGTCTTGTCTTTTTTTGGCTTGATTTTTGAATTTTGGCACATACCACTACGTTATGTTAAACATACCTTTACGTTGTGTTAGACATACCTATATGTATACTTAAACATACCTTTGTATATGTTAGACATACTTTTGCATATAGTTAAACATACCTTTATATATGTTAGACATACCTTTGTATATAGTTAGACCTACCTACACATGGTTGGTCTAACTATACACAAAGGTTGGTTTAACTATACACAAAGATTGGTCTATTTGAGCGAATTTTGGATGAGCTTCAGCACAAGTGTTCAGCGCGTGCAAGCGCGTTTTGGGCGCGTGAATGAGTCGGGTCAGGTGCTTTTATGCACCTGGTTGCACATATCTGGGATCCGTGCAAACGGGTCTACCCGTTCACACGCTTCCACGGGCCTGCACGCGATCCCACGCGCCTGAATACCTTTGTTGAAGCTCACCCAAAATTCGCTTTAATAGACCAACCTTTGTGTATAGTTAAACCAACATTTGTGTATAGTTAGACCAACCATGTGTAGGTAGGTCTAACTATATACAAAGGTATGTCTAACATATATAAAGATATGTTTAACTATATACAAAGATATGTCTAACATATACAAAGGTATGTCTAAGTATACATAAAAATATGTCTAACACAACGTAAAGGTATGTTTAACATAACGTAGTTGTATGTGCCAAAATTCAAAAATCAAGCCAAAAAAAGACAAGACATGAAATCTGGACAGAACTGGTATGTTTAATACAGCTTAAAGGTATGTCTAACATAACATAAAGGTATGTCTAACATAACTTATTGGTATGTAATTTTTTTCAAAAATCATGTGGGAAAAAAAAAAACGATGCAGTCCCCCGACCCGGATCCGACCCAGGTGCATGAATCTAAGATCCATGCACCTGATTCACAAGAGACCTTTTATATATATATATAACACCCCGATTTCACTTAATCTCAATTATCAAACTATAGACTAAAATTTAGTTATAATGATTTTATTATGAGTTGTAGTGAAATTATTTAAATGGTGATTCAAATAATATTTTTTATATGATTGAGACTCTAGCTAATAAATGAGTTGTAGCTAATAAATGGATAAATATATATCGAATTATATTGCATATAAGATTTGATTTTTATTTTAGGATTTTATTTTTATTAATTAATTGAGATAGAGAAAATAAATTAGGTTGCTTAGAAAAATAAGGAATCCACTTAACACCTTCTATTTAGAAAAGATTTCAAACTCTACCTATAAATATTTATATATATGATAATCGCACCCGGAGAAAAAACGGAAAGAAGTAAGATTCAAACGAAATAGAGCAATACTCAGATATTATTATAATTTGATACATATGAATCAATTTTTGTAGATGGCTTGCATTGATTGGTGGTGACGGCGGAACCTCGGTGGTGTTGACGGAACCTCGTAATTGGTTTAGTATTTTCCATAAGTTTAATGCTTAATTTGACGTTGTGATTAACACAAATACTTTTATGCAACGGTTGCACAGATCCCAGATCCGTTTAACCAGGTCGACCCATCCACGCGCCCCAAATACGCGCTCCCACGCATGTCCCACGCACCTGGGTGGATGCGCTCAAATCCACCCAAATTCACTTTAGCATTATGTTAATGATTCCTTTAAGTGATGTTAAGAATACTTTAGGTGATGTTAACAATACATTTGAAATCCTGATTCTAGTTCACATACCTTTACTTTGTGTTGAGGAGGATACCTTTAGGTGATGTTAAAGATACTTTTATGTGATATTAACAATACCTTTGAAATCCTGATTTTATACTCATAGAATTCGCTCCAGGTCATTTAATTTAGGTTATGTTAGGGATACCTTTATGTTATGTTAGAGATACCTTTCTGTACAATATGTGTAACACAACTATGTTATGGATAAAGTATCTCTAACATAACATAAATGTATCCCTAACATAACCTAAATGTATGTCTAACGTAATATAAATGTATGAAATCTGGGAATAATTGTGCCCTTAACATAATCTAAAGGTACCTTAACGTAATGTAAAAGTATTCTGAAATCTAGGCATAAATGTATCATTAACATAAACTAAAGGTTATGACCAAAATTTTAAAAAGTAGTGTGAAAAAAAATTAGAAAAAGAAAAAAGAAAAGCGAGTCGGGTGACCCGGATCCGGTTAGTGAGAAATGATTGCTATGATTTGTAGGAATTATTTATTTTCTTAGAAAATTCCTGTTTTACTCTTTGCTGGGAGATCGACACCTGGTTCAATACATATATCTTAAAGAGGTTCAATGAAATTTTTGGGTCGAGACTATATTACGTATCTTTGTCAATATATTTAAATTAAGTGATTATGGAGACTTGCAAACAACTTCCACACTTAACCTTCGAAAATTTAAATGACTTTTTCTCTAAAACTCGTGGAAAATATTTATATTAATGAAGAATTTTTACCCTCTACTTCATCTTGTTTTTGTTATATATAATTTTCTTAGTTAATTATACTGGACTATATAAGGATTTGTAGTAACTGACTACGATAAAAATCTTGAGTTCGTAACTCTTATAAAAATTCTTTTACACACGATGTAGTAGATATAATTACATCACTAAATAGATATAACTAATATATTATACCCAAAAAAATATGATAAAGACAAAATTCAAAAAAAAAAAGAAATTATTAAGTTTTCATGGTAATAAAAAAAGATAAAAATGAAATAAATATTTAAAATGATTATTAGTTTTCTTGAAAAGAAAAAAAAAGGGTCAAAAAAATGGAGCACGGAAACAGAACAGGAGACGCTTGTTGGTAAAGCTGCATGTTTCAACCACGTGGGTCATCCTAAATGCACCTCCTTCCGCCACGTGTCCACCTCCCCCATTTCTGTAATTTCACACTAAAATCACATCATCTTTTCGGCTATTCTGCTTCTGTTTTGCCTTTCAACTTCGCTTTTTTCACTATAAACATGGTTTTCTCAGCGGTGCTCCCCCCCTCTCTCTCTCTACAAAACTCCAACATTATGTTTGTGAACAAGACTGAGTTTGAGTTCTAATTTAAGTTTTTGTTTGGGAGTTGATTCAGAGGATTATTTTGTTGTTTTTCTTCTCTGGGTTTTTGTCAAAATTTGATCTTGTTGCAGTGGTTATGGAGGGAGGTGCAGGAAACAAGGAAAATGTTGGAGATCTGAGTCCTGAATTCATGAAAAGAAGCCATGGAAATGAGGAGAGAGAGAGGGAAGAGGAAATCGAGTTGAGTTTGGGGCTTTCAATGAACGGTAGGTTTGGGGTCGACCCCACGAGCAAAAGGCTGAGACGCTCGTCTTCTGTATCCAACGTGGTTGTTGCTGTTGGGAATGGGAGCAACCCACAGGCGCGTGGGGAGGCGCCTGGTGGCCACGCGCTGCTGGTGAGGGCGTCCTCGATGCCGTCGGAGACTCTGGAGTGGCGCCGCCAGGAGGAGTCTCAGCCGGTGATGTCCATGGAGAAGCTGAAGAACGTGTTGGTGGAGAAAGCAGACAGTAAGGGCTCCGACGATGTTGATGGCGATGGATTGCATGCTATTGCTAATCCCCATGGCCAACTGCTGAAGGGTATATACTCTCTCTCTCTCTCTCTTCCCCCTCTTTAGTTTCATCTTGTTTCTTTTATATATTCATATGACTGTGAGAGAGAGAGAGAGGGGGTTTCTGCACTGTGGTGATTGATGAGTGTGTGTGTGTGTGTGTGTGAGAGAGAGAGAGAGAGAGGTTTCTGCAACTGTGGTGATTGATGATGAATGATCTTATGTGTCTGCAGTATTTGGAATTTTAAAGTTGATTATGAAAAGGAACTATTATAAAAATGTAGGAGAGTTGATTCTTAGAGTTGTATGAATCAATCTTCTCTGTTCTTGCATTTATGTATTCCTCTGAGTTCTTATCAATTGTGAGAGGGTCTGTGGATGATGTTTTGCAATCACAAGCACCATTTCAGAGTGAATTTGCATCTAGAAATTCAGGGTGACAATTTGTGTATTCGTCTAGTGTTCGTATTTCTATGGTGCTATCATATCATTCTTTATATATGTAAGGATGATTATAATCTTAACTAAATTTGAAAATTCACATCTTCTTGTGTCATTTATCTATCATTTGCTAAATTGCGTAAATTATATAACCTGTTTTTTCCCCATGCAATCGTATCTCCGCAAAGATATAGCATGCACATGCATATTGAGTCTAAATATGGTGTGAATGCAAAGGTCGGCTTCCGTCATGCTCTGGACTCGTGTCTTGATTGGCTGTCTTGACTAGTTATTCTCATTTGGTTGTTTTGTTAGTTTTTCTGTTTTTATATCTGGATTCTCGTCTTTGCTGCACGGATATTCTGTGCCCTTTTTGCCGGGGAAGTAGTAGTTAATTATCTTGGAGGCATTTGTTTTTGTCAATCGATGTGCGTCATTTTGGTCCGTTCTCATTTTGGAAACATACGTCACTCTCATCTCGCGTCATTTTTGTATCCATTTTCGTTTTAGAAACATACGTCATTCGGAATTTTGTCTTTGGTGAAACTAATAATCAATTTAAGAAGGTAAAGTGTGGTTCCATTTCAATGTTAAATTTTTTTTTATTTCCTTTTTGCGTATTAAGTCAAGAAACTATAGGATTATTTCAAAATTCTCCCTTTGTTTCTCTTATTTCTTTATGGGTGGTGCTATAGGGACTTCATAGGGAGGGGACTCGATTTTAAGGCATATAGCATAATGGATGGTGCTTTGTGGTAGTATAAGAATAATGTTATTTGTGAGATAAAACAAGATAGACCTAAAACCACTTTTTTCTCGTCATATAACTATGCGTTTAGAAGACTAAAAAGTCGCGAGTTTATTGGAACATTGTCTTTGTTTGGATAATGGTATATTGAGAGGAAGATTATGTTGTTTCTTACTTTCTGGTTTGATTTATGCAAATACTTTTACACTATTTGAGCAATCATTTTTCGACTAGTTCATAATTTGCCTATCCATTTGCTGAATACTTAAATGATTTTGTGAGTGTTGGTATTGTTATTGATCATCTCTTTGCATCAAGGCATAGTATAATAGTGCTTATACGTGGAATACAAAAAAACGTGATCCATCCTAGAATTGCGTCATGTATGCCAAGTGGAAGTTTGTCGACTCTCAATACTGTTCTTTCTCTTCATTATTTCTTCTATCATCAATCTACTTGGCGCCCCTCGAGCACAAGGTATAGCCTTTTGCCCTATTATTTATTATATCTTAGTTGATTCGTTATCTCCTTCACCGTACTTTCCAATATCAACTGTGTGAGCTCAATCGAAGGCATATAAGATAATCTAGAATCCGGATATGCATAAATATAATTCAAAATGTACAACCATATAATTCCAATCTGAGTTTCTCACATGTTTCTGACAGTAGATTTCTTCATACTATTTATCAACATAGCTGACCTAACTTTATTTCCTTTTATTCTTATTTATTCTCGTTTTCAGCAGGAGCAACGCAAACGGGCTCGTCGAGCCGTCCCTTTGCAAAGAAATCAGTTTTGGAGAGAGCAACGGTCGCGTCTGGTGATACTGTTGCAACGGATGAAGAGTCTATCCAGTATGCCCTGATCGACATGCCTTATGTCTCCACAAAAGGAGACGGGCCGAACCATAACAGGATCGAGGGATTCTTGTACAGATACAAGAAGGCTGAGGAAGTCAAGATTGTGTGCGTCTGCCATGGCATGTTTCTTACACCTGCAGAGTTCGTGAAGCACGGAGGTGGCGGCGATGTGGCGCAACCGTTGAAGCACATTGTGGTTAACCCTTTTCCTCTTTACTAACTGCACTTTGTGTTTTACTTATAAACTCTTGGATGCTAGTTTGGTTGCTGTAAGAAAAGGGGCTTCCCAAGGAAGATGCAATGCTCCACAAAACTTGTTCTATGATAGAATTTCTGGTTACATACTCTACTTATCTTTCTCCTATTTTTGATAGGTTTAATTGCATAACCTTTTTGAAACGTGCAATAGTTATGATCTTATAATTTTGGCAATCTTAAAAGCATGCTTTTTTTTTTTTTTTAATTTCAATATTTGCAATGCCACGAATGCAACAAGTTTGTGGTGATGTTGAGTTGGTCTCTTGTGAGACCGTCTTATGTGTGACGAGTTATAAGTATGATTTTTACAGATATAAGTATGTGTTTTTATAAGTTTATCTTTTACACATATTTTAAGTATATTCTTTTCACTCTTAAGTATGTTTTTTTCTACAATAAGTGTAACCGTCGTGCAGTGCGATGGTTGCACATAAGTTTTTTGTGGGTGATATTTAGCATATGCATATATTTCCTGAGCTGACATTCTTTGCCCCATAAGGCACGTTTGAATTATCAAATATGTGTATAAAAACATAAGAATGTAGATCTTTGTAAGAGATTAGTAGATTTTGTACCAACAAGAACATTGGTTTTATTTCTAATATTATGTCCCAAGAAATAAAATACATTAGTACAATACATTTTCTCATAGATGATAAATAAGATTGCAACGGTTTTAATAATTAACTGTTTGAATATCAGTTTCACATGAATAACAATTTATTTCGTCAAAGTAAACCATTCATGATTAATAAAAAGTCCGAATTTAGTATGAAAATTTACGGTGAATTATTCCAATATTAATTGGTTTGGCCATCAAAGTTAATGTTGCATATGTGGGAATGAGGAAAATATCAAAATTGGTTTGACCATAAAAGATAATAGGTAAATTCCTCTGTGCATCTGTTGCATGGATTTAGATCCAGGTTTATTTATCGTTTCATGTTGTTACATTTACGTTGCATGAGTGTGACTTTTATGTTATATATAAGTGTGACATTTATGTATAAATGTTGTGATTTCATTTTTTTTTTGTTTTAGGTTGAAACATTTATGTTATATTGTTGTGACATTTATGTACACAAACATCAGGACATTTATGATCCATGACATGACAAAAAATAAAGACTTTCAGAAAATTTTCAGCACATGTGTAAGATGAACATACATTTATGTGATATTAGTTGCACCTTAATATTTAATATAAATGTGCAACAAATATCACATAAAGGTAAATATATACAAATTTTGTTAATTTTTTTCTAAGTTAAAGTATATAAATGTCACTACATTTGTATATAAAGGTCATACTTATATAACATACATGTCACACTCATACAATATAAGGTAATAGCCTGAAGCGGAAAAGAAAATAAGTCTTGGGTCGACCCGAACCCGATCCGGATTCCATGTGCACCTAGTGCAATGGAGATCAACTTAAGATAATATTGTGAATATGGGAAAGAGAAAATCATCCAGTAAGGGAGTGTTTGACTAAACTTATTTTTAGAGCTTATAAGCTCTCATATCTTATAAGATGTTTTTAGAGCTTATAAAATGTTTCATTTAAGTTTAATATAAGTTGTTGAAGTGTTTGAGTAAATAAGATAATGAAGCTTATAAGTTGTTAGTAATGACATTTGTGTAATTTCAATAATCAAATTTGAAGTTGTTTTGAAAAATAAGCTCTTATTTTAGAAATAAGTTAGGATTTCCCAACTTTTCAAAAAAGAGCTTATAAGCTCCTTACATCTTATAAGCTCATAAAATAAATTATTATTTTTAAAAGTTAGTCAAACACTTTTGAGGAGCTTATAAGCAATTAACATCTTATAAGCTCTATTAAGGAGCTTATAAGCTTAACCAAACACCCTCTAAGTTAGGTCTTGGTACAATGAGTTTCCATTTTTCGAGTTTAGTCCTTGGACTATTGAATTTATATAATTTGAGTCCGGATAATTTTTCCGAACTGATGTGACCACCGGATTTGCCTATGCGGCGTCAAAACTGAAATCTCAAGATTTTTGAAGGGAAAATTGATTGATTTGTCAGCTACGTCATTAAAAAAAAATCTATTTCAAATTTAAAAAACAAATTGTGGACCAATTTATCTTCTTTCATTTTCTTTTTATCACCAACACACTTCGTCTTCTCCACTATTTCAACAAACTCCTCATTGCCTACTCTCAAAGCTGCCGCCTCTTCCAATTTATTTCTTCTTCCTTCTCCTTTTTTTTTTTTTTTAATCAAGCAACGAAAGAGTCAAGATGTGGGATTTAGAAGAGAGAGAGAGTGAAGAATCATAGTCGTCTCAGAAGTTTGTATTTATTTTGTTTGAGGAACACAATATTGCACACTTTATGACCAAATATTGCACACAATTTTATTGATATTGCACTATATGTGAGAAACACAATATCACATTTTATTGGCACTCTATTTTGTTAATTATGAGTTGTGACTAGGGAAGAGCAAGCCCAAATAGACCAAACCAAGTGTTTTGATTCGGTTAGATCCAGTTTTTATGCATATATTGATGTGATTTACTACATTAAGAGGATTTTGGTTTCAATTTCTTTCCTTTTTGGTTTTAGACCAAAGAGACCAAATCGCATTGCACTACTAATTGTGAATGACCCATGTCACAACCTGTCATGCTCTTTCTTTTTAATAAAAAAAGAAAGTTGTTTAGGATAGTGATGAATATTGACTAGAGTGATTGTGACGCATTTTCTTTTGGGCGGGTCTGCAACGGCTTCGATGATTGACACCCATTATTTTATTTATTTTAGAGAGAGAGTTTTGGATTTGATAGCAAGTTGCCAAATTCAGAGCCAATAGAAGCTTCCAATCATAAGATGTAGTTTCACTCTTATCAACATTTTTGGTACAATGAACCGAGGGTAGCATCAAGTATTTAAGACGATATGCTGTCTGGAGTATAATCGAGTTGATAAGATATGTAATGCACGTTCGAATCTTTTAGGTTGAATTTTCGCTCAAGTATTATAGAGGTTTTCATTGGCTCTTTACCATTGGTCTTTGCCACTCGAACATCTCTCGATTTACATATGTACGGGTTCAAAGTAGGAGACTTGCAAGAAGGCTCAATGTTTTTGTTATTATTTGAAGAAGAAATAGAAATGAGATACACAAGTATACATCATATCTGAAACAGATACAAATATCTGCACTCTTCTGCAGAAACCCCCATTAGTGCCCCTAATCCACAACACTGCAATGAAAACTGGAGGGAAATTCTATACTACAATTTACAAGTAGCTACAAATTCAAGACTAACAATAGCCCGAATCTCACAAATTACAGTTGGGCTCATCTTCCTATGGATATATAGCTATGTCAATCATATTCAAGACTAACATGATGGAGGTTGTAACTGTTTTAGCCGTCTCACCACCTGTTTCATTGTCGGCCGCGTTGAGAGTGAGTCCACTGTACACACGACCGCCAAGTGTAGCACTTCAACCAGGTCATCGTGAGGGCCCGCATCCCACAGCCCTGCAGTGAAGAACTCTTTGGCACGGCCTTGTCGCAGTAGCATGCATGCCCATGCAACAATGTTGAACCCGTTTCCGTAGGAAGAAAACGAGGGATCTAGGGCTTTTTTGTCGGAGATCAACTCAAGCAGCACGACCCCGTAGCTGTACACATCGGCCTTGTCGGAAACACGACATGTCATCGCGTATTCTGGAGCGACATAGCCGAAAGTTCCTGCTACTCCGGTGGTGGCATGGGTTTCTGATGTTCCGAGAAGCCTAGCTAGCCCGAAATCTGAGAGGTAGGCGTTGTATTCCTCATCCAGTAGAATGTTACTAGGCTTGACGTCTCGATGAAGGACACGTGGCACACATTGGTCGTGCAGGTAGGCAAGTGCACGTGCGATGTCTATGGCGATCTTGTGCAATATCCTCCAATCAACAGCTCTAGTGGACCTTTCTTGTATGAACCTCTCCAGATTGCCACCTGGTAAATAGTTGTATATAAGAAACATCTCCGTTTCACTGGCATGGTATCCTATCAAAGTCACAAGGTTTGGGTGGCGAAGCCGACCAAGGGTTTTGATTTCTGCATCAAATTGCTGAACGCCTTGGAAACGTCCTACTGCAAGACGTTTTATGGCTACAAGTTTCCCAGGTGCGATTTCTGCTTTGTATGTAGCCCCAAAACCTCCGTTTCCGATGCAGTTGCTAGCGTTGAAACTCACAGTTGCACGCACCACATTCTCGAAGGTCAGTGGGACTCCGATGTCAGTGAAAACAATCACTTCCTTTCTAGAAGTTCCACTGACTCTGGACCTCGGTTTCCACTTTCTTGTGTAAAAGAAGAGAACAATAAGGGCAAGAAGAACCGAGAGAACAGCTGCTGCTGACGTTATGGAAGCAATCTCAATTGAGTTCAAATTGCTATCCCCTCTTTGTTGTCTTGGAGTTGATGATGGAGAAGTGGAATCATTTTGTGGGTCTCCTATTCTTCCCTGCTGATCAGCAGAAGCCGAAGAGAACATAGGGCAGTGCAGAGAAGGGTTCCCAAGAAAGCTATTGCATCTGTTGTTATTGTTCAGAGGCAGAGGCCCGGAAAGATTATTGAAAGAGACATTGAATGCCGAAATATTGGATATATTTGCCAGCTCAGAAGGGAGCTGCCCAGATAGTTTATTGTTGTTGAGGAAGAGAACTGTCAAGTTCCTCAAATTTGCAAGATCTTTCGGAATTTCACCAGATAGAGAGTTTGAAGACAGCTCAAGAACTTCGATTGAGTGAAGCTGCCCCAAACTGGCAGGGATTGAACCATTCAGATTGTTTCCAGCCAAAGAAAGACATTTGATACCCTTTAGCTGACCCACGCTGCTCGGAATTGGACCTTGCAAAGGATTCCAGCTCAAATTAAGAACAACAAGGGAAACCAAGTTGCCAACGCTGGGAGGAAGAGTTCCAGAAAATTGATTACTGGAAGCATCTAGAAGCATCAGAGACTTGCACACTTTGGCCATGTTCGTTGGAACTTGACCTGACAATGCATTGTTACTGACATTAACTATAACACCTCTAGCTCGGTCACATTTGTCAAAGAAAGCTCCAGGAAAAGTTCCATTAAGCTTGTTTCCGCCTGCAAGAAATGCATAAACAGTTTGCCTTCCTAATCTCTGTGATGAAATCGGCATTGACTGCAAGGGGCCAATAAGGTTGTTAGAACCAAAATTATGTAGTACGAACACACTACCTCCATCCACAGGAAACGGCAGTGAGGATTCGATCTGAGTTCTATAACCAAAATATGATATGTAGGCAGAAGATGGATCATAAGCCCCTGAGAAATCTCCATTCATGGATATGATAGGAGGGCAAGATTCATAAGTGAATTTGGGTATTGAGCCTGATAGAAAATTCCCACTGATGTCGAACAAATTCATACACGGTACAGGAATTCTATCGCTGATCACCCCAGTGAGTCTGTTTGAGCTCAAATCAAGAAAATGCAGCTTCTTGCAGTTGCTAAAGCCCGTGGATATTTCACCCGAGTAGTAGTTCTGAGCCAAATTCAACATCTCCAAATTGTTGCAAGAACCCCAATTATCAGGAAAGACCCCTTCCAGAGTTGCTCTAGGAGCCCACACCATTTTCAAGCTTGGAAGACGAGAAATTTCAGTTGGGAGTCGACCATCATAAAAGTTGTATTCATCAGGGGTAAATGCCAACTTTCCCATTGAATAACCCCATCCTAAACCTGAGACATTTGGAAGTGGATCCCATAAATTTGACAATATAAGGATGGATAAACTAGTACAATTTCCAATTGAGGGTGGTATAGGACCACCAAAATTGTTCCTCGAAACGTCCATCACTTCAAGCTGACTCAACTGGCCGAGTTCACTCGGAATAACCTCCTCCAACATATTAGAGTACAACAGAAGGGTCTTCAACCCTCTACAGTTACCGATATTTCTTGGAATTCCTTCATTCAAATAATTCCCTGAGAGCTCCAAATGCTCAAGCTTTCCACAATTCTCTCCAATCTTAACGGGGATCGACCCACCGAGTTGATTAAACGACAAGTAAAGACCACCCAAATTTCGAAAACCACCAACAAACCCCGGAATTGACCCATTAATCTGGTTCCCAGCTAAGTTCAAAATTTTAAGGCCTACACAATTTGATAACGAACTCGGTATCCCCCCAAAGAACTCATTGAATCCCAAGTTAAGAACTTGCAAACTCCTCAACCCACTAAACTGAGACGGCAAAAAACCCGAAATCAAATTCCCTTCAAGATCAAGAACCTCAAGATTTTCCATACCCCAAATTTCCACAGGAATTTCACCACTTAATTCATTGAAAGGCAGTGATAATATCTTGAGTTCACTCAGCTTAGCAACGGCCGCAGAGATTTTACCCAAGATTTTACTATTTCCACCCAAACAAGGCCTCCTAATTCCAAACCCATGTAATGGAAATTGAGCAATTCTAGTACAAGACAAAGAATTACCTCCACCAGTGATATTCAGAGCCACGACCCGAGAACCCGCATCGCAAGCCACCCCGCTCCACAAGCAGTGATCTGTGTCGTTCAAATTCCAGCTTTTCAGCACTCCATAGGGGTCCGAAATCGAAGCCTTGAACTCCAAAAGCGCAGATTTATCCAAATCAGAGCTCCCAACAGCTCCATTCTGAGCTGAAAACAGAACACAGACCAAAATCAAGAGCTTCAATGGATTACGAAGAAAGTTCCATCTCATGAGAAAACCCATTATCGGCGCCTGAAAAGGGTCCTCAAAACCCCGGACCCTTTCTCGTCTCCCTCTCCTCTCTGCTGGAAGTGCTCAAAACCCTTAACCCTAACCCTAATTTGGGCTGCTTTTGCTTTTCTAATCACACAGAGTCTACGAAGAGTAAAGAAGGGGCTGGAGAGAGAGAGAGAGAGAGAGAGACCGTGGTGGGCTGTTTCTTGAATTCTTTGTTATTTTTTCGCTGGAGAAAACGCGTTGCTCTTCACATTACTTTCTCTCTCTGTTTTCCATTTTTCTTAGGTTTTATCATTTTTAATTCCAGAGAATTTTGGTCTTGAGATAGACGACAACACGACTCTTTGCTCTCTTCACAAGTCCTACTCTTTCTTTCTATGCAACCTTTTTTTTTTAATTATTTTTCATTTTTCACTACTATTTCTATTCTTTTTTTGTTTATATATACAAGAATTAGTTAAAATTACTAGTATATGTAAATCAATCTTAGTTAATTTAATAAGGATATATATGTATATATATATCTCATAATTCATGAAACAACATTTAATATAGTTGTAGCTATTCAAGTTGAATTCATATACGTTTCAACTAAACCTTACTTCATTTAATAACCGATCAAACATGATACAAATTTTGAAAACGACAACGACAAACATTAAATTATACTTCTACAATAATAACACGTGTACACTATAACCGAGTCAAGAATTATTTGCTTTTCAATGCATGAATAAATTGCATATCTATGAATTTATCCCTTTGTACTAATCGATGAGTTTTATGAAATATTGGTTCTTAACTTCTTGTTGACTAAAACGATGAAGGTCCTTCGTAGATGACATCTTATAATTATGAAAAGATAATGCAAAAATTTAGCCTTGCCTTTTCAATTGTTATTTTTTGTTATGGTTCATATGTTCTTATATTTACTTAAGAGATTTAATGATTAATATCATTGCTTTTACCATTATGAACTCATTTTATTACTCATTTATATAACGGTGGATGAGTGATAGTTGGGGAGTTGGATGGGGACCAATGGCAGACCATACCCCGGGCAATAAGTCTAATGGGCCCAGATGAGAAATAGCCCAAGAAGTAGGCCCACTTTCTATGGATTTTGATTTTGATGGGCCTCCATTAGGGGTTGACACGTGGCGTGATCCTGACTCCAGTCTATTTGGGTGTGCTAATTTGAGATGTGAAAGGCTTATTTTTCAAAGTTCCATTCCTACCCCTAATAGCAAGGTTTCTCTCTCCTTGTTTTTTTTTTTTTCCATGATTCCATGGTTATACTCAATAGGATGAATTTGAGATCCAATCGAATGAACGAGATCACTTGAATGAGATTGAGGTTCAATTAAATGAATGGCGACGGTTGAATGAGAAGTAGAGTTTAATACGTCAGATTCACTGAGATCAATTCAAAAATCTATTCTAAAATTATTCGAGTCTGATTTTAAGGAATTCAACTAAAAGATTTTGACTCATTGGAAACATGTGCATGTGTAATTAGAAAGTTATTGATTTTGTTACCTTTATCTTGTAAAATATATACAGATATTTGTAGTGTGGAATTTTTCATCTAAATTATTCATTTTTAAGAAATAATATTCCATATTTTAGCATTCTATTTTCTCCAGTTCTTAGTTATACAACTTTCTTAGGTAATTTATTAATTTGTGAAGAGTAATTTTCATATACCCATTTCATAAAAGCTATTTTGTAATGAGCTTGAAAGGAGTGGAAGAAAAGAAATAATAAAGATAAGAAAAATTGTATGATTCGAATTTAAATATCAATGATCACATTTGATACTTTTATAAAAAATGAAATATCATTTGAGTACCTACGATACTCGTGGTTTGTCTCAAATCAGCTATAAATTGTATTATCCAATATCTTAATAATTGGTGGGATCCGCTCAAACTTTACTTAGTGTGTTTTACTATAATAAAATTTTGAAGCTTAACATAGGGCTATTTATAGTTATATTCATTTATTCAATCATATTCGAATATGCCCTCAACTAAATTTATACGTACACATTAAATATTGGAAAGAGAAGTGCAAATCTTAAAGAAAGATACTATTTGACAAGCAGTCTCACTTCTTTTTTTCAATATCCTTAATACATAAAATTAGTAATTGATAAGAGTTGACCCCTTCTATATACTCAAAGATTTTCCCCCAAATGACATCTACAATTGATGGAAAGAGTACTTGTGTTTGTTTGCCTACTACATTAGAGAAGAGAAGTTTCAATGTTCAAACACTAAGAATGCAACTCTGTTCCAAAGGTAGAACCCCTCCACCGACCCATGCGTGCGTGTACAAAATGACATCATCAATCAATAACCTCGTTTCATTGGAACGTGAAATGAAACATCATTTGCAACGGAGAAACCCGAGCAGGTAAGATGAGTCGGTTACGAATAATGATCTTAACAAAACCGGGGCCAATGTGAGAAGCAAGAAAACCATCTGGTGCTGGTTATATTGTTAGTCGGCGTTTCGCTATGAAAATGCGATTGATTCAGCGCCACTGGCTGCTCGGCTTTCACCGGCTTCGCAAGCTTCTCGGGGACAACCTTGAGAGAGTCATTCTTACCACTATCATTACCTGCCAACCTGAGACCATCGAAAAAAAAAAGAACAGAGTTCAGTGTCTTGTATCAAAAGTATTAGTCGTGAGATAAAGAGTTACACTGGGAAAGCGAAAGAGCTGCCACTGTGTGCACTAGCATCAGAGAGACGTGATGGGCTTGGAAAGGAGGCTGGATAGTTGGATGAGCTGTTATTATTATTCCCAGGAAGTGGAGGTCTTCTTAGAGCAAGAGCAGCAGGAACGTCGTGTTTAGTCCCATGATCTGAGACGAACTTTGGACTAACATCCTCGTACTTCTTAGAGAACTCGCCTGATAATGCACTGCTCTCTTCTTGAGATGGTACTTCCAAAAGGGGAGGAAGGGTACCAATCTCACTAGGTTTGCCTTGATCAGAGGCATGGTGATAGTTTGGTTTGTTCCATTCTTCGAGCCTGGGAAGCTCTCCGGGCCCCAGGAAGGGGTTCGACTGGGGCCCGTTCCAATCATCCAGTTTGGGAAGTTCTCCCGACTTCCCAAACAGGATTGCATAGTCTCTGGAGAAGCTATTGTTGCCCATATGAATGCTGAACAATGATTCGTTCGAGGTTGCACTCCAATCTCCGGGTCCTGTTCTACTCGAGAAAATGGAAGCTGGAATACGATTTGGATCGTATCCAGGAGTTTGTATCAGAGGAGATTTCATTTCTGTTGTCTCAGATGTTGTGGTGTCTTCGCAAGGCGACGAAGTTATTGTTTCCGGTGTTTCATCTTCGTGTTTGAGTTCAAACGGAGGATCCGGATTAGAAGGAGAATAATCTTCTTCTCGGGTTTTTTCAATGACAAATGGTGTTTCATCTTCGTGTTTGAGTTCAAACGGAGGATTAGAAGGAGAAGAATCTTCTTCTCGGGTTTTTTCAATGACAAATGGTGTTTCATCTTTTAGTTCGAGGGGAGGATTTGAAGGAGAAGAAACTAATTCTTGAGGTCCTTCTATAGGCAATGGTGTTTCTTCCTTAAGTCCAAGGGGAGGATTTGAAGGAGAGGAAACTAAATCTCGAGATTTTTCCATTGCATATGGTGTTTCGTGTTTAAGTTCGAGGAGAGGATCATCAGAAGAAGAAGAAACCAATTCTCGAGTTTTTTCCATTGTAAATGGTGTTTCATCTCCGTGTTTAAGTTGATCAGACGTTGTTTGAACATGCTCATTGCTTGCTTTCATCTGTTCTGCCTCCATTGATCATGTGGATGGATGTTCCTTCAATTACTTCTCAGGATATTATGATATTCTAAGGTATCATGTAACTGTTAATGACCTAAAACATTGAAGAGAATATGAAGACAGCAATAATAATAACTTAATACCAACAACACAATCTAATAATAATAGAACTCCATGGAAAGATTTATTGCAAGAAAAGACAAATTAGATATATGTGCTTAATTGAGATTAAACATGCATTTAGAACAAATAGTATAAACATGGAAAATATGCATGCAAATATATCAAGAAGATTATATAGTACAATAATGCTTCTAAAGATATATAATTAAAACCCTTCCAAAGAGAATACATATATATCAACAAATCATAAGAAAAAATTAGGGTTCTTTTGATAATTCAAAAATAACCATTCATAAAATTTAATGTTCCATTACATTAAACTCATGAAGCCTATGTGCAAAATTCAAAACTGCGAAACATACCTAAATAAAGAGACTGCAAGAGCAAATAATCTTGTTCCAAAATAATAATGTTTTTCCTTTTCCCCTTTTGTCTATGAACCTAATTTGGGCATCATAAAAGCAAAAGCCTTGGAGAAAAACCTCATAGAAAATGTATATTCTAGAAACCTTGAAATTTCTCCAATGATTAAGGGAAAATTTGATGAAAATTTAGGGCAAGAAAATTTGATTTTAGGGTTTAATTTTTCTTGTTGGAAGAAAATTATTTTTGTCCAAAGGAGGGTCAACCGTCCTCTTCGGACAAGCCAATGAGCTTTAAATTATAGCCAACAAACATGCAAAAATATTTAAATGTAATAAAAACATTTGCATATATACAATATCTGAAAAGTTGCTTGTTGTCTTTCTACTGTTAATAATTTCATGGGCGATTATATATGTTCATTTTCTTCTCTTGAAGTTAATTTATTAACGTATTTTATTTGTTAGTTTGTGGTTTTCATTTAATTTGGTCACATGCTCATGGAACACTCAATAAAACTAATCAATATATAATTACTTGTGGTAAAAATTACGTTGTTTTATAATATAGTTTTATTGCTATCAATTATATGAAAGTGGAATGATCTTCTGTATATTATTAAGTTTTAGTAATGCCCCTTTAATTATTAATAGACGAATAATTAAAATTTCAAATGGAATTAGCTGGATTTAATTTTTGAAACATGGTTTAATTAAACTTGGCCTTTTTTATTTAATCAAGGATTTGCTTTATAGACTACAAAATTAAGAATCTTGTAGCTCGTAAGACAAAATTCTTAGTATTATTAACATGTGTTTGAAAGCTTTTTATAGCTTGATACTTTTTAGTCAAATTGAAAATTAGAAATTGGTGAACAGAAGAAAAACATGAAATTTGATCACGAATCCAACCAAGATAAAAGATTCACTCACACACAGTCACATTTATATGTACATTTAGGACATTGATGTCATCATGTCTATTTATGGAGCAAAGTGTCCCTCAGTATTGTGAGTGAATACTTCTAGCTGCTTATTATGGTACATTTAACTTTGCAAATATCTCATTGTATTCTGAAAGCTCGTATCACTGGGACTTCATTTGGTGCTCGAAAATAATATTTGGAAGCTTTTGTTTCTCCATACTCGATTAGTTTAGTGAATAGGATGGAATGGAAGGAGGAACTTCAGCTGGTATGACTATGAGAGCTTGCTCATTTAGATTTGCATTGCCTCCTAAACGTTATTTGTATACATTTAGGCTGCGTTTACTTTGAAGGATAACCCAGGATAGTGATATTTTATCTAACTTTATCTAATGTTTACTTTGATGGAAATAAATTACTTGGTTATCCTTCCGACCTAGGATAAAACGCGAAAATCTGAATAATATCTTGGATAACTATTTGCACTCTCATCATAGGATAGTTTACCCAAAACTTGGGACAACATTAGAGAATTACATTTTTAACCCTAATAAACATTAAATACTAATCTTTTTAGGATTGAGATCTTCTATTATACTTGGTGTTACATCTTCTATTCCAAATTAATCACCACACGCCACGTGTATTCAATGACATCAATAATTAATATGTGGCGTGTATTAAATGTTATGTAACACGTGATGTTACACCAAATGTAATAGAAGGTCCAAACTCATCTTTTTAATATCAGAATGGACATTTAAGTAATATTCCATTTATCCTAACCTCCATATATTACATAGTAAACAATGGATAAGAATAATTAATATTCTTATCCAAATATTATATGTTAAAGTAAACTTTGACAAGAGGATAACATCTTATATCTTATCCTAAATAATTAGTTTATCCTTAGTTGTCAAAGTAAACACAACTTTATTGGACAGATTGAGAGAGTCTTGCATGATAAAGATGAACACAACATTGTTCTTGGGTGATGATGTTCAATTGGTTTCCAACACAATCTTTAGCTGCTGTTGACATTGATGTCCCACATGGTTGCGTAATCAATATTTATGATCAAGGGCAGTGAACTGGAATTTTTCAAAATAAATAGTGATAAGTTCCAAGTGTCCAAAAGTGAATGCTTAGCTGTAAAAGAGAGAAATATCTAAATATATATGTGGCCATCTCCCCTAGGTCTAAGGAAATGGGCCCTCTTAGCTGCTAAACTAAGCCCACTGATATTCGAAATGGGCTTTCTTCAGATTGGGCCTTAACCATTGGGCTTTACTCCTTTTACCCATATCAAATAGGTAGAATTAACAAGTTGTGAAATGTGAAACTTTTCACTGTTCCCTGTTTTATTTGAGCTTCTAAGATTTTGAATCTCTGATATTTTAATGCTGTAGTTAATTACGCAATGCTGGTCAATATATTCACCCAAATAGATAAATATATTTGAAACTTTGGCACCTAAAAAGCGTTGTGATTTTAAGAACAAGGTACTCCTTGCTACTCTATGATCACCAAGAAAATTTAAATTCCTAATGTGTTTGGGTAGATCCAATTATTTTTGAAATCTCATCTTTCAGGATCTGAATCGATAGTTTTTGATCTTGACGTCTCAAATTGATAATTAAATGGACAAAACTCCTTGTGGAACTAATTTGATATACTTACAACAAAAGATTTACTAACCTGATCACAAGAAGAAAGAACAGTTTCAATCTTAAATATTTCATCAACTCTATTTCACATGCAGCTATCAATTATCATGTTACTATACAGGGGAATGAAAGGATAACATGCAAAAACTGTGAAACAACAAATGGCCTAATTTCAAATTTGGGACAATGGAAATGCAAGAACATAGGCGATTAATTACATAGTAAAACATGACTTTATATTAGTAATGGCCCTGAGCTCTTCGATGCCCCGAGGATGCAATAAGCACAGCCACTGCGATGATGAACATAACCAACATGCTTATGAGTAAAGTGTACGTTTTCCGAGACGATCTCCAGTACTCTCCGAATATCAGTACGCCCCAAAACGTGCTCACCAGCGGCAAAGCCTGATTGACAATTCTCTCATGTTGTCGAACAATGTATAGCACAGATAAGGTTGTGTTTGGATTGAGGATTTGAAACGAACTATTAGTATCAATCCGTTTCAAAATGTTCAATCCAAACTCAACCTAAATGATTCATTTGCAAGACAAAAAAGACATGTGTAGACTAACCTGAACACAATCAGCTGCAGCATAACCAGCAGCTTGGCCTCCCATGAACTGGAGGCCATTGCCAAGTCCACAACATAAACCGGCTAAAAACGCCCAATTTCTTCCGTTCCAATCTTTAAGATACGATGTTATGGATGACCTTGGCGAGTTGAGAACAGGCCGGTACAAAAAAATAACGTTAAGGACCATTGCAACGAAGAAAAATGAGAGCGAGAAGTAGAAGAATGCAGTGTAGACGACTAGATTTGGAACGCCCGGTTTCATGATATGCCACTGGTTATTCGTAGCCAAGTTAAAAGCCGGCGAGAAGAGAGAGTAGCATACACCTCCAAAGAAAGCTATGCCCAAACCCAACCAAATACTCTTCCCAAAAACCTGCTTAACATTATTCTTGTATTAGCAAGACTCTAATTTTATGGAAATATCAATTTTGGTAAAACTTTGAAAAAATGATGAGAATTATATAAAAATTTTGAAAATTTTAATACGAGATTTCAAGCGAATATTATAACAAAAGAATTGTTAAAACTTAACTCAAAACACTGGCATATTGACACGTTAGTGATAAACATGTAAATGATAAAAGATATATACAGTTTACTACAAAATTATTTGAATACAGAATACATATCTTTCCATGATTTTTCAACAATTTGTACTATGAAATGACCGACATCGATATGTTATTGAAATTCTAACAAAATTTCATGACATCCTATTTCGATATAAGAACTTCAAGAATTCCAAAATTTCAACGAAAACATCATTTTCATCCTTGCGTATTAGTACGACATGGTAGCTACAAACAAGAAGTATCAACCTTAATTGCTCGGTTGTTCTCGAGCTCAATGAGGTGCTCGGCTGATCCAAGCTTCGGCTTATCCACTTCACAACTTCCTTGTTCGACATCCTTTAAGCCATCTATTTCAGACAAGTCTATGTAAATTTAAACACACAAATACCTCGTTTTAGCAAGTTTGATGATATATCACTATAAATATACCATTGTATGAATCAGTTTCTGCATCATTAGGTATCACCACTTCCCTACTGTCATAACAAACCGATCCGTTGAGAAAGAATTGCCTAATATAGAATTTAGTTGGCAGAAACATCGTGTTATAACAACACAAACTCAACAAAAGTCGTATGATCATACCTTTCATCGTTTTTCAAGCAACTATCAGACAAGCCCTGAAGTTTTGCAGCATTATCTGCTGCATTCGAAGAATGAACAATGGATCCCAGGCAAACTGCAACGAGGAAGCATCCAACTCCTGGAAACAGTATCTCTGCCCTGTTGATCCGATCGTCCAGGAAATAGTTCAAGGTCGTCCCTGTCATGGTTCGTTCCAACGACATTCTTATCATTACTTCATTTATAATATAAGAAGTGTGTGGGTTTAGGACAAGATGGTATTACCTAAAACAACAGCTATGCTGGAAGTGATGACCTCAGTGAGTGAAAGGCCGACTAAGGCCCAAGCATATTGTGTCGACAAGTTTCCTAGGCTGAGAAACACTCCTCCGACCATGGCAATCAAGACACAGGGCCAATTTTCCTGCATTGTAATCATCATCACTGGGAAAACAGAACACATTGTTCAAACAACGTATATTCGACAAAATAAGAGCTAAAGCTGGATTTATTTTTTGGCCAATCTATATAAGTATCACCAAACTAAGTTTGCAAACCAATTTAACTAGCTGTTTTCAGTTTCACAGTTTGAATTAGTTCAATATTTGCAGTAAATGTCACTCCTATGCCATTTTAGTTGCATTTCATTTCCATGATATATAAACAATCAAATAACATTTTTGCAAAAATCAGTAGGCGCCAAGTTCTTTTATTTTTTTAAAACTAGTTGTGCCATTTATCCATCTCAACATTTCTTCATGTACAATACAAATTCATAATGTGTCCATGTCCAATGCAATAAACATCGAATATTTCATTCTCGAAGTGCTTCATACATAAACAGAACTTCATGGAATCATTTAATCATCGGAAATAGGATTAGCATGGGCGAAGAAAGAAGCAAGCAATGAGTACCTGAGAAAGTTGATGGAGGAAGTTGGGCATATTGGTCCTGCTAGCACCAATCTGACCAACAGTTAAAGCAATAAGAACAGCAGTTAGCAAATTAACAAGAGAATAATCAAGATAAGTATGCTGTGGGAGCCTTCCACGTCTCTCCAAGAGAGCAAGAATGGCTGGCCATGTCCCTAAAAACACTAGTGCCAGAAGCATACAGGCTATGGCCCCTCCTTTACTCTCCACCACATACATCTTCTACCTTCTGTTTCTGAATCCTTGCAACAATCTAGAGAGAGAGAGAGTTATGTTAGGTCTCCATTCATGAGGGTTAAGAGGAGAAAATGGAAATGAAGAAGAAGGTATTTATCGGGTTAGGATATATATTTTTAAGACACAGATGGCAATCTTGCCGTCAAACGTTTGTGGAGTTGTCATTTTCAGATTCATTTGTCTTTGCAACATCATTCTAATTCCGACACTTGTGTTTTGCTTCATTGTTCAATAATCTCTCTCTCTCTCTCTTCCCCTCCATCCATATTTACTCATTTAGAAAGAGAGAAAAGCTAGCTTTTCAATAGATTTCTCTGTACTTTGATTTATCGAATTTTATGCGACAGATTTAAGAGTCGTAAGTGAATTGATGATGTTTGATACAATTTGTAAGTTGCTTGGGCCCATTTGAGAAAAAAACCGAATACCATTAGTTACCTTTCTGGTTTTAAACAAACATTCTATTTCACTATAATTTATCTTATATTTCAAAATAATTATCACGCTTGAAAGTATAAAGATGATATCACTAATTGACAATTTCAATTGAAATGAATGATTGAGTTTGCTTTGATTTTACTTTATATAGGTAAACTGAATTTGATAGGAATATGTATGGCTAAAATGGAAATACTGTTGCAGTAGTATTAGTGTAAGAAATGGGTAGTATGAATTAAGGGCATCTACACCAACGAATTTTAAAAATATAATAAAATAATATAGTAACTTTTACATCTTAAAAGAGCCCTACATATATGTACAATCACTTATCTCTCCATTAGTAGCATTCTTGCAGGGAATTTGATCTCATACAAGAATGCATTCAACATATTTTAATATTTAATATGAAATGCAGTATTTAGGAATATTTACAAGATTAACTAAAGTTGGTGCTCTAATAATGGGTGGAACACGTATATTTTTGTCTGTCTTTCTAGTTTTCAACATAATAAAGGTGATAAAATATTTCATTTCTTGTAATGAAAAAGTAAAAAGTTTCTAGCTAGGTTTAGGGTTTCAAGATATGTAATAATTTTTTTTATTTCCCATTTGTGTAATAAAATATTGACATTTAATTGCATCACTAATTAGAACATCTCAACTTTTGGAGACAAATTTGGTGGTAATACTTACTTTTGCCATCAAATATACCACCATTTTCAACCCATCAAACTCAAATTGTAATGTTCTCTTACAATATGATCTTAATTTTTATTTTCTAAATTTTCTATTTTATCAAATATTTTTATTTAAGTTGATAAAAAAAATTAACTTAATTGATTTCAATTATAAAAAAATATTTATAAGATATAGTCCAAATAATATTTTTAAAATATATTTATAAAATAAAAAATTAAACGTAGTGTTTCAATGATATAGAAAATTCTTGTAATCCTTTTTGATTAAAATACCAAAAATCTTATGCACAATTCATCACAAATATGTATTAATACTAAAAAAAATATTAATTACAATACAACTAAGTTATAAATTGAGTTCATATTAATAAAAAAAAAATTATAATACAACTATGTTATGTGTTTTTGAATTTTAAAATTTTCATAAATCTAATCCACATGTCTGGGTGGATGCACTCAAATTCACCCAAATTCGCTCCAGGTGACATATCTTTACGTTATGTTAGAGATATTTTTAAGTTATGTTAAATATATATACCTTAGTATCCGGGAAAATGGTAAAAATACCCCGTATATATACCACTTTTACGTTTCGATCCTTTAATTTTACCAATTTTTAAAACTATCTCGTAGGTTTCATTATTTTGCTAAAAATACATCGTCACCTCCTACAGCAGGTAACTTAATGACGTGATCAGTTTTTTCTGACATGGATTTTGATTTCCGAATTTCTTTTGGTTCCACGTCGGACGGGGATGTCCAAGTAATAATTCTACCCACACAACAGAGTAGAACTCAACACTTGGGAAAAAAACGGAAAGAGGCAAAAATCCTCTTTTCCATTTCAAACCAAACCCTAATCCCACAATTCATCACTAAAATCCTTAGAGAACTTTTGATTCCACGATGATATTTAGAGACAAGGCCAGGAACAACGATCTTCCCCCAATTATGGTAAGTATTTTGTGTTTTAGGCCTAAAAAAAGTGAAGAAATTATGAACAAAGTGAATGGAATGGCCAAAAAAAATCGAAGAAATTAGGGGAAATTCAATGGTATGTGAGAAAATTTGGAGGAGAATGAGATTGGGAGAGGATTGAGAAACCAAGACATATAAACTAAAAAAGAAAGAAGTGAGAAGCATACATCCCAACTTTGACATCCACGAAACCTTCTTTCCGGATTGTGTGAAGTCCATGAACATCTTAAAGAAGATCTCAACCCACAATAGCAGAAATCCCCCTCGTTTGTGGAATCTGACATCCTCTTCATGGATGAAATGATTTTGGAGCCCTAATTTATGGAGAAGGCCTGATTTTGGGGGGAAAGAGTTTGTATTCCCTCATTCTGCTCGATTTACATGGAAAATAAACTCAGAATATAAAAAATTCATATTACACATGTGTATTTCGACACCACATCAGCACATGACCAGTTAGTTACCTGCTGTAGGAGGTGACGAGGTATTTTTGGCAAAATAATGAAACCTACGGGATAGTTTTAAAAACTGGTAAAATTAAAGGATCGGAACATAGAAGTGGTATATATACAGGGTATTTTGCCATTTTTCCCCTTAGTATCCTGATTTCATATCCTTAGAATTTTCAAAGATACATTTATATTATGTTAATAATACCTTTGAATCATGATTTCATACCCTTAAAATTTTCAAATATCTTCATACCTTTTAGCTATGTTAGAGATATATTTTAGTTATATTAGAAATATCTTTTAGTTACATTAGTGATACCTTTATATATTGGATAAGATATATCTAATATAACATAAAAGTATGTCTAATATAATATAAATGTATATTTAACATAACGTAAAAGTATGTGTATAAAATGTGCCGAAGTTAGGATTTTTTTTTTTAAATTAAAGGTATTTTGGGCATAAAAATATTTCTAACATAACTTAAAAGTATGTCTAACATAAGTTAAAGGTATCTCTAACATAATCAAGATCATGACCAAAATTTTAAAAAGTAGTGCGAAGAAAAACAAAAAGGAAACGGGTCAGGAGCCCCAAAGGCCAAATCCGACCCGAGTGCATGGATCCATACACCCAATTCATCTAAAATTAAGTAATTCTACCCATAATATTCAAGATTTAGTTGATAATTATATAAAGACATTTTTTATACCATAAATTGAAATTTGATAGAATAAAATGAAACTTAATATATTAAAATGAAAATAAAACAAAAAGAAATTAACAACTCAAAATTAAATCAAAAGGCAAAAGGAAAAGGTGGATTTGAGTTTGAAACAGTAAACTGGTAAATTTCGCACTAATTACTATTTATAGTGGCAAATTTGCACCAATTTTGCCGCATTCGAGAGCTATTTTCTACAAAATTTGAGTATGCCACCTCTTTTAAGTCACTCATGGAGAGGGCCTTATAAAATGTGATTTTAAATATCAATCATTCAAAATGACTATTAAGTAAGATTTCATGGACTATTTGAATTAGGCCAAAATAGGCCCATTATGAGCCTAAAAAAGATGAGCCCATCCAACACTATATCCGAGTCGTTTGGACCTATCTAGTGAAAAGAATACCCATATATCAGTCTAGCTCAAAATCTATATATATATAAAAGCAGAATATTCTACCAAAAATAGCTACAATAAATATCTCATTTATTAAATGTTTCTATTTTAAGAAGTCATTAATAACTTTTATTTTAAATTTATTAATAAACAAATACATAAATATTAATATTTAATACATTTAATATTATATTTATTGTATAGAAACTCAAAAGAAAAGGTAAATAGATAAATTTATCTATATATTATAGAGGAAAAATTTGAGATATTTGAGGAAAAGTTTGAGATATTTACAGAAATACTATTTTCTGAACAAAAAAGTGTCACATCAACAATATTTGTATTTTGCATTTTTTATTATTCAATCCATTCAATTTATAATATATATATATATATATATTATTAGTTTATTCTTATTTTATTAATACTAATTATTTTTTATTGAATAATTTCTTATACATCAACAATAGATAATATTCAAACAATAATTTCAATAAAAAATATAAATTTGTTTGGGGATAATTGTATCATATTTAATATAAATATAATTTATAAATAAGTGTAACACTATTAAAGATGCTTATATACACATATATGTATATATATAATGTATTTAGTGTGAAATTATATGTCATTCTAAGTATTTTTTAAAATTAATATTTGTAAGTGTCCCATCAACAAATTTTTTATTTTGCATTTTTTACTATATATTTAATCAATTTGATCTAATAATATAAATATTGTATTAATTTATTCTCATTTTATCGATCTTAATTAAATTAATTTTTATTGAAGAATTTATTAAAAATCAACAATAGATATCCAAACAATAATTTCAATAATAATTATTAATTTGCATGGGGATAATTTATACTATAATAATATAAATTAATAAATAAATATAATACTATTAAAGATATGTGTATATACATATATGTATACATATAGTCTTTTATTTTACACTTAGGACTTCGTATATTTTTATATGAGAGTGCACATTTTGAATTTATATGGTTCACCAGATTATTTAAATTATATGTTTAGTTTCTAATTATATTGTCATCATCATGATCGTAGACTACTACTACATTTTGATTATGTGTTGCGTTTAAATTGTAATGATCAATGTCTTGCTATATCAATTAATTTACGTGATACTTATAAATGAATAATTATTTGCCATCTTCGATGTTAAGAGATATTAATAAAATAAATTATAATTCAATTTATTTTGAAATAAAAGGTTGAAAATACATAATTGACAGTGCTTGCATCAAGTTTCTACGTAGAATTTCTAATTTTATTGTGTAATGTTTCTATATATACATACTCACACACACATGTATTTAATTTTAATAAGTGAATTTGATTTTTTAATTTATAATTTCTTTAATTTTTTTAGTATATTTAATTTAAGTGACTAAATATATTAGTTTGCAACACAGATGATAAAAAAAATGTTTCGACTATAATTGTTGTGTATAAAAAGTTTTTAAAAAACTTACAAACTTTACAGGTAGAATTTCCAATTTTGATTTGAAGATCATGATATTTATACTTTTGTTTTTAGTATTAATCATAGATTAGTTAATTGGATGTGTATAATATCAATATATTAGTATATTACTATGAATTGAATTATCTTAAACAAATTTATACTTTCTTAGTTATTAAATATTATATTATCTTTTATATACTAAAATTACTTACACTATATTATGAAATAATTAATATTTACCAATATTATATCACAAAACGCGCATCGCGCGGGTGTGAGTACTAGTTTTATTTATTTTGTTACTTTGAAAGTTTAAATTGAATATCTGTTTAAAGAGTAATAGTATTGGCACCCGAGCTATGCGCGGTATGTGACATTATAATATTATTAAATATTAATTATTTGATAATATAATATAAGTAATCTTAGTACATAGAAGACATTATAATATTTAATAACTAAGATAATCTAAATTTGCTTAAGATAATTCAATTTACAATAATATATCGATATTATACACATCCAATTCACTAATTTGTGATTAATATTAGAAACAAAAGTATCAATCATGATCTTCAAATCAAAATTAGAAATTTTACCTGCAAGTTTGTAAGTTTTTTTAAAAACTTACTTATACACAACATTTCTAGTCGAAACATTTTTTTATCATATGTGCTATAAACAAATATCGTCAATCACTTAAATTAAATATACTAAAAAAACTAAAAAATATATGAATTACAAATCAAATTCAATTACTTAAATTAAATATGTGTGTTTGTGAATATGTATATATATAAACAATACACAATAAAATTAGAAATTTTACGTAGGAACTTGATGCAAGCACTGTCAATTATATATTTTCAACCTTTTATTTTAAAATAAATTGAATTAGAAAAAAATTAATATCGCTCAACATCGAAGATGACAGATAATTATTATGTTGTAAGTATCATATAAATTAATTGATATAGCACGACATTGATCATTACAATTTAAGCTCAACACAAAATCGAAATTTAGTAGTAGTGATCATGATGATGACAATATAATAATTAGAAACTAAACATATAATTTAAATAATCAGCTGAACTATCTAAATTCAAAACGTGCACTCTCATATAAAAATATACGAAGTCTTAGGCTAAGTGTAAAATAAAAGATGAAATTTTTATTTGATTATGAGACATTTATAATTTAAAAAATCTTTAGGATGACATATAATTCAGACTACAAACATATTATATACATATATGTGTATATACACACATTTTAAATAATGTTATATTTATTTATTAATCTATATTAAATATGATATAAATTAGGGACATCAGTCATTTCTACCCTATTTGTTATATATATATGGACAAAAATAACACTCATTATAATGGAAAGACAAATCTAACCCAAAACTAAATTTTAGTCCAAAAATACCCACTTTTGACTTGTGTGACATTGACACATTTTCAGAATTGACCAACCTTTTCAGCTTTTGACCTACCTTTTTAGCTTTGAAAGCCCTTTTGGTTAAAAAAAAAAAATGGGGCACACTGCTGCCAATGGGAATCAAACCCAGGACCACGATAAGCAAATTAAGCCATAGTTCCATTGGGACAAATAAGATTTATATAATAGTTTTCGTGTAACACCTAAAACTAGGGTTACACGAAAACTCTTGAAATCAAGCTTACACGAAAACTTTTGAAAATCAAGCTTACACGAAAACTCTTGAAATCAAGGTTACACGAAAACTCTTGAAAATCAAGCTTACACGAAAACTCTTGAAATCAAGCTTACACGAAAACTTTTGAAAATCAAGTTTACACGAAAACTCTTGAAATCAAGGTTACACGAAAACTTTTGAAAATCAAGCTTACATGAAAACTCTTGAAATTAAGCTTATATGAAAACTCTTGAAATCAATGTTACACGAAAACTCTTAAAATCAAGGTTATACTAAAACTTTTCGTGTGTAAGCAATTGTTTTCCCATTTTTCGTGTGATTTTATCCATCTTCACATGTGTCATTACCCCTTCTTAGAATTGGACTTACACATGTAGGTTATGGGACATGAATTTCAGTGTGTGTCAAATCATGACACATTTGACTTTCAAAGTGGGTATTTTTGGCCCAAATTATAGCAAATAGGTTATATTTATCATTTAAATATAGGGGGGTTATTTTTGACCCACATTTTAAGAAATGTGTTATTTATGGGTATTTGTTCTATAAATTATACCCATGCAAATTAATATTTATTATTGAAATTATTGTTTGGATATCTATTGTTTGTATTTAAAAAATTATTCAATTCAAATTAATTTAATTAAGATCACTAAAATGAGAATAAACTAATACAATATTTATATTATTAAATCAAAAAGATTAAATACTAAAAATGAAAAAAAAAAATTTGTTGATAGGATACTTACAAATATTAATTTAAAAAATACTTAGAATGACATATAATTTCACACTAAATACATATTATACATATACATATATGTATATACACGCATCTTTAATAGTGTTACACTTATCTATTAATTATATTGATATTAAATATGATATCGAATTATCCCTAAATAAATTAATATTTAGAGTAAGTTTCGTATGAAACAGGTGCATGGATCCGGGTCAAGGGACCCGCTTCTCTCTCTCTCTCTCTCTCTCTGGCATATAATTTTTTAATTTTTGCACCTACCAATAGGGTATGTTAGAACTACATTTACATTATGTTAGACATACATTTACGTTATGTTAAACCTACCTATCTGCCCATATTTCATACATTTTCTTTTTTGCACTTGGTTTTTGAATTTTGGCACTACCACTACATTGTGTTAGACGTATCTTTACGTTTTGTTAAACCTACCATTCTGCCCAAATTTCATACCTTAAACTTAAAAAAAAAAAAACCTTAGGGTTGACACATGTACCATTACGTTGTATTAGACATACCTTTAAGTATGGTTAGACATATCTTTGTGTTATGTTAAACCTACCCACATAAGGTAGGTCTAACTATACATAAATGTATGTCTATTGGAGCGAGTTTGGGTGGGCTTGAGTGCGAGTATTAGGCGCGTGAAACGCGAGTGAGAGTGTTTTTTTTTTTTTTTTTTTGCGTTTTGACCAGGTCAACCCTGATGTATGAATCTAGATTTATGTGTCCAACTCATATAAGTTTTTGCCTAATATTTATTATTGAAATTATTGTTTGAACAATATCTATTGTTGGTATATAAGAAATTATTCAATAAAAATTAACTTAATTAATATTAATAAAATAAGAATAAACTGATACAATATTTATATTATAAATTGGATGGATGAAATAATAAAAATACAAAATAAAAAAATTGTTGATGTGACACTTTTTGTTAAGAAAACGATATTTTTGTAAATATCTTCAATTTTTCCTCTATTATTATAGTATAGAAATATATAGAAAGATTTATTTTTATTTTTTGTTTTGAAAATCTATACAATAAATATAAAATTAAATGTCTTAAATATTAATATTTTTTTATTAATAAATGTAAAATGAAAGTTATTAATGATTTCTTTAAATGGAAATATTTAATAAATGAAACATTTATTACAGTTATTTTTGACATAATATTTTGCTTTTATATATATAGATTGTTCTTGTGCACCAGTTGCATGGATCTAGGTCCATGCAACTGGGCGCCCACGGGTTGGATTTGACCCGGATCCGCGCCCATTTATTTATTTATTTTTTAATTTATGCGGTAACTTTTATGTTATATGAGTATAACCTTTATGTTATATGACTATAACCTTTTTGTACAAATATCATAACCTTTAAGTTAATATACTCAGACTTTTTTCAATATAAAATGTAAGATAATATAGCTGAAAACCTTTATGTTGTGATGATTTAACCTTTATGTTATGTTAATTTAACTTTTATATATAAATATCATAACCTTTATTTACTTAAAGAATAACATAAATGTTGTGTTAATATAACATAAAAGTTAATATTATTATGCGTAAATGTTGCATTATTACAACTTAAAGGTTTACAGTGTGTTAAAACCTTAAAATTATATACTTAGAATTATTTCAATCATGTAATATAATTAAAACTTTTATATTCTTATAACTTAACATTTATGTTATATTGATATAACCTTT
The DNA here is from genome assembly GCA_005771605.1 of Scutellaria baicalensis. Classification (NCBI taxonomy): domain Eukaryota; kingdom Viridiplantae; phylum Streptophyta; class Magnoliopsida; order Lamiales; family Lamiaceae; genus Scutellaria; species Scutellaria baicalensis. The sequence continues at coordinate 42,886,689 of CM016723.1, forward strand.
ATATACAACTATCATAACCTGTGAAAAATATAAAAGTTATATTATTATAATATAAAAGTTAAATTATTATAACGTTAAGGTTAAGTTATTATAACATAAAGGTTTAAAAGGTAATATATATTTATCTTACTCTGTAAAATATTAAACCATCAGGATAGAAAGATTATGCGAATATATCATAAAGGTTATGTAAACATAATGAAAAGGTTAGGCGGACATAACTAAAAGGTTAGACGAAATAACTAAAAGGTCATGGAGTGAAATTAGGGTTTGTGTGCGATTTGGGGGTGCGTGTCAGCGCGTGGGGCGCATTCCAGCGCGTTTTGGGCCTGAAAATCACCTCCCGGGTCGACCCGGATTGCATGGGTCATAACTCATGCACTTGGTGTATAGAAATAATTGTACTATTTAAATTCCACTCCATATAATTATGATGGTTTGAAAGCAGAATATTAATAAATTTTTATACTAACATTTTATATAATAAAATGAAAACCGAATAATTTCAATAGATTTATTGGACCGTAGATTTAACCATTTCTACATTCCTATTGATTGAACAACTCATTGGTAGTTAAACTAATAGGGTAATCATACACATTGATGTATTGATGCACGTACTTTTTTTACTACATACATTTTACTCCATACATAGTAACTCTTAACATGTCTCGAATATTTGTGGATTTTCTTTAATTATTAATCAACATAAATTATTTAAGTTGGGATGATATCGGGGTGTGGATTCCCGTTTCCCGACTGGAATGCATCCCAAACAAAATGGAGAATCATTAAAATTTATTCACGTTGGGTGAGGATGGAGATCATACTACTCGTCCATTCCACATGGGGAATTGTATTATATATATATATATTATAGTATATACTTTATAATATTTTAAATAGCTTGATAAAATATATGTACTCATTTTTTTGAGAGGAATAGTGAAAAGTTACGAAAATATAATTGAATATTTATGCTTATGTCCTTATGATATTAACTTTTTAGTTAAATGGATTGTGTTTTCATCATTCAATTGGATTGTGAGTCATTTTTAGTGCATTTTCAAGGTATTTTATATGTTATATTTTTCTAATACATATTTTATGAAATTCTTCAAGTATTTATTAGGCAAACAATTAAAAAAATACTTAAACTAAAAAGCAGGTGTGGGGAATGGGATCGTTAAGATCCTGCGAGGTGCAGATTCTTCCCAAAACACTATAGGGGACGGGACAAGATTGTCCCCCACCCTGTTTGTCATCCCTAATTCAAGTCCACAATGAATCCTATTTTCTTTTGTGCTATAAATTCATCTTTTAAGAAGAATATTCACTTACTTATCAAAAATATTTGTTAAGTCTACATCAGAAAAAGTCACATTATAAAAGATTTAATTAATTTTCACATCTAAAATTCATGAATGCGATGTTGACGACATCATTAATACAATGACGGTGATTAAATAATCATTTTCGATTTGTCTTAATAATAATATGGATATTAATTAGCATACATGCATGATTTTATAGAACTCGGACCACCCAAGTTGTGTCCTATTAGAAGAGGTCGTACTAGATCTATAGAATTTGAGTATTAATTACTCATTCCGTCCCTGCTATCTTTGTCTACTTTCCGTTTTTTGTTGTCCCAACTAATTTTGTCAGCCCAAAAATGGCAACAAAAAAATTACGACCTTACCCCTCCATTTCTTTCATTTTACTTACTTTACACTCAAAAAGCACACATTAATTACAAAATTGCCACTCAAAAACATTAAAATAACACATCACATCAAAGTCAACAGTTTTTCTTAGGATTCGTGCCGGTCAAGGGTGGCAAAAATAAGCGGGACAGAGGTAGTATTAAATTAATGATGAGTACTCTATACAAATTAAAGGTTGTATATATAAATAAGGTAATGAAACATCTGGCTTGTATGATTTAAAATTGAAAGCTCAATATTTAAATATAGATGTGAAGCATGCCTAATTTGGTAGATAATTGGACCATTTAACATGGCCTGTGGGCGAAATTAGTGTATACTTTCACCAAGTCTATTGGCCCATTAATTGTTGTTGGACCATCCACTCATTTTATTGAAAAATTATAACTCAATAGATTCCATCAAATTTTACATCCTTTTGTTATTTCTTTAATTCATTAATCCATCTCTTATATCGGAGACGGATCTAAAATTTTGTTTTCAGGAGGTAAAAATATCTAATAAACAAATTTTTATAACACAAGGAGACGAACCCTTATAAATCATTGATAATAATGAAAAATATCGTGAAAAATTACATATAAACGTACCAATTTTGAAAATTCAAAGGGGGCAAGTCGCCCCGCCCCCTTAAATCCGTCCCTATCTCATGTAATAATAATAATAATTTTTTTCTAAAAAAAAATTGTAACAACCAAATCAACAATATGTATACGTGTATATATATATATATATATATTTGGTTTTGAATAGGCTACATTTATTTATATAGTTAAAAAGATAATCGCCAAGCATATGTGATACATAGAATCATAAGCCTAAGCGACTTTTGTACATTAATTCACAAAACAAACTATTTATTACTAGTACAGAAAGTACAGTTTTTGAGAAATATATATTAAAAGTACAATATATTATCAACATAACTCTATAATCGTACTAAACAAGTGAAATTTATATTGAGCAGGTATTGTTTACCCCGGGTACGGATCCAGGATCCGTGTCCCAATATGACCCGTCCATCCAACCTGACCCAACAATCATAAACATAAAAAAATAATCTTTTTTCACACTTTCTTTCTCAAAGTTGCGCTTTCATTTCTACTTCTCTTCTTATTCTTCTTCTTCTCATTCTTATCAGTTTTTGCATTATTCTTTGATGGTCCCAGGTGGTAGAAGGTTTAGGGGGTGAATAAACTTTCTCAAAATTTTAAAATTTTTACTCCAGATAATGTAAGTTTCTGCAGTGAGCAGTAAGCTATAGAGCTTACTGCTTCAGAATAGAGGTTAATGCTTTGTAGCAGTAAGTTTAGGAACTTAAAAAGTTTATACACATCGGAAAATACTTAGCAAACATGGAGTTTTCTGAAAGACAAGTTAGGATGCAGTATGCTTAGATATGTATGCAGTAACCTAAAGACAGAAAACAGTGCAAAGAACACAACAAGGTTTATAGTGGTTCGAGGGTGGAATAATCCCTCTACGTCCACTCTACTCTTTTACTTAGGAGGAACTTTGTTAAGAGTTGATTGATTTACAGAGACTCAACTAATACAATCACACCCTAACAAGACAAGCAACCTTCCACACAGGTAACTGCAGAGACCAAAATACTTAGCCCACACAGGACTCCTACTCTTCTATAAGAGTGAACAACACTTAGCAGGAACTACCCTCTGCTAAGAGACTCCTACACAATCTATATAAAAGTATAAAAAGATTTTTCTTCAACTCTAGGTGCAACAAGCTTTTGAAGAGATAGCTAAGGTAGCTAGATTGTTTGCTGCTGTATGGATTCAGTGACTGAAACTTGTAGGATATTTGAATGCTTGAAAGATTGAAATTGTTTGAGAGCTAGTGAGTTTCAGTGATCGTTTCAGGTGCACTTATCATCTATTTATAGGCATGAGAGATTCCTGCCCGTTGAAGGAGGTAGCTCCCTGTTCAGTGAGGTGTCCAACTCTGATTGGTTCGTACAGAATCTTCTGCGCATTCTGGTACACCGTTACACTGAGCCTTTCATTCCCTGCAGGATCGTCCTTTTGTCCTTTATATTCTCCAGGTGTCATCTTTTGATAGACTCTTTCTTGATTGTTCCTTCTGGCAAATCAGAGCGCTGAATCAGAAATAACTGTTTTTCAGGATGAGGTTGCTGGGTTGTCACTTAGTTCAGCTAGCTTGCTATATGAAGTAGGCTTGACTAGCTTGTTGTAGTGATCTTCCTTTGCTCATTGGATTTCTACTTGTAGTCTGGATAGCTTCCTGCAGTGACCTCCATTCTTCATGCAACATCCTTGACTTAACTAAACTTTTACATTGAAAAACCTAAGTACAATGTTCCTACATCCTATCTATTACATGTTTTGTCTTCATCAATATCGCTACAATAATTCCTAACATTCTTCTACTTTATCTATTTATCATTTTTACCATTCAAATCATGGATCTTCTTTTTCGCATCCCACAATTCCCCCCTTTCAAAAAACCCAAATTTACCCCATCACGATTGTGATATTTTCAAAGGCCAATAGATTCTTGATCCCAATTATGAACCCTTGCACGATTCCACTTGCCCTATCCACAGAAACGCGTGGAATAGCATCAAGAATCAAAGGGAAAACATGGGTTGGATCAATTCCTGGATCGATTAGAAGGATCAGATTCAATTTATTTCCTATAGTTCGATTGAAATAAGTAGTTCCTACAAGAACATTTTCCCCCAAAAATACTTTAAGGATAAATATGTAATACCTTAAACTATAAGCAGTAATACCTTAAAGCTTAAAAGTAATATTTTAAAGCTGAATATGTAATACATGTACTATACTCTAAACATGAATATCTCAAAGGTAAATATGTAATACCTTAAAGGTGCAATGTAATACCAAATATGTAATACCTCAAAAGTGCATATGTAATACCTCAAAGGTAAATATGTAATACCTCAAAAGTGCATATGTAATACTATGTAATACCTCAAAGGCAAATATGTAATACCTTAAAAGTGCATATGCAATATCTTATCATGTAAGCTTAATACCTTAAAGGTAAATGTGTAATACTTTAATTGTATACATGTAATACCTAAAGAGTATATATATATAATACCTATCACTGAATCACATAATATGGAATTCGGTGTACGTGGACGCACACCAACTCAGGTGCGACCGTGGGTGCACGTAAAGACGACCCACATGTCGGGTCGGGTCAGGGGCACAAGTCTAAAATGGTGTTGTTTTTATGCCTCTTTTTAATATTTATTGATGTAATGAATATGTAGCAATTGTTGATTCATAATTTGTGTATTAGAAAATATTGGATCAATAGTTTTAAGAAGTTGTCGGTTACTTGAAAGATTTAGATGTAGATTTTTTTTTTAATAAAATCAAATTTTATTGCCAAAGAAAAAGAAAAATGTCAAAAAGAGCAAAAGAAGAAAGCATATTAAGCAAATTAGACTAATGTAAGCCTCGTTAAAATCCTAATATAGAAAGATCTTTTGACAAAAACTATATTAAGGAAAAATAATTTCTACACAAAACAACTAACTGTGAAAGTAACAATCAGGGAATTCTTAAAATATACTACCTCCGTCCTGGTCTAATTTGCCTACTTTGACCAGACACGGAGCCTAAGAAAATGTAGTTGACTTTGATTGGATGTGTTAACATTATGCCTTTTGCACTTTAATTAGGCAATGGATTAGGGTAAGGAGGGAAATGTAGGGGTAATGAGATAATTTTTCTTTTGCCATTTATGAGTTCGCAAATTGGAATGGGACAAACAAAATTAGTAAATAGACAAATTAGATCAGGACGGAGGGAGCATGTAATAATCGAGGAAAGGACTGTATTCATCTATCTTAAATTCACATCCATCTTCAATGATTACTTTGAAATTCATATAATCTAACATCTTTTAAATAACTCTTTTCCACCATTTTCAAAGCTTTAGATGGCAAAGTGAGTCTTCTGTACAACAGTTGCATGAGTCCGTGCAACCGAGCCGTGTGCGGGCTGGCGTGGGTCGGCCCAATCCGCACCTCTTCACTTTTTCGCATGTTTTGGTTGTTACCTTCATGTAATGTTAGTGTTACCTTTGTTTTATATTAGTGTGACCTTTATTAATTTCCAAATTTCATACCCTTAGTTCAAAACCATTGAACTAAAATAATACGATTGTCAGACTAGCTAACATAACATGAAAGTCAGTCTAACATAATATAAATGTTCATGTTATGTCAGTGTGACCTTCATGGTATGTTAGTGTGACCTTCATGCTATGTTAGTGTTACCGTGAATTTTGGTGGGCTTGAGCGCGCCCACCAGGCGCGTGGGAGCACGTTGACTGTCCGTAAGAACACGTTGATCAACGGATTGACCGATTACACATACACCCGGGTGCACAAAATATTTTGCCCAGGTGACACAAGTGATCTCGATTGAAAAAGGTAACAAATTAGATAAAATTAAATTAGACAACATGAATAAAAGTAAATATATAGATGTTAATAGCATCCATTAATATGGATCCACATGTCATATCATAATCTAATTAACGTCCTTATTCTATTAACATAAATTATTAAATTTATATCTATTTTAACATTGTTGCTCATTATTTCTCGATTCATTATCCCACCAACACATCTTATTTGTAGGATTAAAAATATTATGCCATCCTAATAATACGTTATTAATTTAAAATAGTTTTGTATAAACTCTAAAATATTCAACTTTTCTTTGCATTGTAACCCTCAAAATTGATACATCTTACAGTTATGAACAATACTAGTCGTATTTATGTTTGAAATCAACGATTAAAATTTGTTTGATACCTTAAAATGTATCAAATCGAAACTGTTTATAAACTTTATTTGTGTTACGAAAAAAAATATTTATTAGAAAAAACAAAAAATAAAAAAAGTAACATATAAGCTCCCCTTATTTTAATTAATTAGGAATTAATAATACTTCATATTGTATATTCTTTGATTAGGAAGAAATGAATAACCTCCCCGTCTGATCCTTAATCCAATAAAATGTAAATCAAGGTATGTGTTCACATGACAAACAATCGTGAAAGATACGTCATTCTTTTTAATTTTGATTTTACAACTCCAAATTTGTTTTTAATGTTTGTTTCGATATAATTCATGATTGAAATAGAGTACAAAAAATCGAAGTGAACAAATGTTTTCATTATACATTGGAAAATTATTATAAGTTATAATAGAACTCAATTTCTAAGTTTCTAACCTAATGATTGAAATTCTAATGAATTTTTAATCTTAATTCTAATATATTAGATTATTACAAACTAAATATATCTATTACAATTACAAAAGTCTATCTAAAAATTAAAGAGAAGGGGAAACACAAGTCTATCTATTACAATTACAATTACCGGCGGTTCGAACGATCTCGGTCGTCGATTGCCAACGGACAAACAATCTCGGCCGCACGATTCAACAATGAGGAAAAACCACTGGTTCAGGTTCGGCCGGTTCGTAACGGCTAGATCATCCTTGCCGTTGATCTCCAACGGCTATTTCCGTTCGAATTTGGGCCGTACACGTGTCACAACCGAAAAAAAAAAAAAAGTAAATTGGACAGCCGTCGGTTGAACAGTCGGTTCGCCGGTTTGAAAAAATTGGAGCTGGAACCGAACCAGTTCCCAACGGTTCCCGGTTCCAATTCTAAACCGAAATCGGGTCAACGGTTCCTGAAACCCATTAACCGATGGTTCGAACCGGTCCGATTTCGAAAACCGGAACCGTTTGACCGTCTTCAGTAAGGTGACACACATTATTAGGGTGACATTATGTAGTCAAAGCCTCGATAGTTTGAAGCTAACCATACATAACGTGGAGAGAGCAGAGACTGGGACTCGAATTTTAAGAGTGGATTAAGACAAAACGGAGAGATATTTGTGGAACATAATTCGAGACAAATTATTGCTTGTCCAATGCATATTCTTCCTCCAGGACTTCTTTCTTCATTTGCAAGATGCAATAAATGTCGGAAAAATATTTCAACGATTGCAATAAATATTTACTGTTCAAAATTTCAATTATTAACTACTGTAATAATGTCGATATTTCACGTCACATGGCTCAGAGAAGCAGTATGCAATTTCTCCTTTTCGTACTTAACAGAAAAATATATAAATTCATGAATATTTTCTGTTACACACACATTGCAGTTGAGAGGAATCACGGCAGGTGCGTTGGGCAAAAATGGCTGTAGCACTAGCTTTGGGATTCCCGCTCCACAGATGTGGTCCACGAAGGTCCTCCGCTTTCAGACTCTCCGGCGGCGGCTTCCCCTCTTTTCTGCCGGAGGAAGTTCACCAAATCAGAGACCCTTTTGCCAGAACTTTGGCTCAGAGGATTCAAAGACTCCCAGTGCAGGCAAAATTGACTCTCTCTCTCTCTCTCTCTCTCACACACTCACTCACACACACACATGTGTGTGTGTACATATTAGTGTAATGTGTGTGCTGATTCATGATTGCATGTTGTCTATGAGTAGCAGGGAATTGCATGAGTGAATAGTGATCTTCATTTTTATTTGGTTGAAGTTATAAATCTCTCCTTTTTTTTGGGTACAAATTAAATGATCCAGAGTTCTCTGTGTGTGTGTGTGTCTCTCTCTCTCTCTCTCTAGATTTTCTGCTTATGGGAAGGAAGAAATTAGAAACCCCCTTTCTGTTTTTCCCTTTTTCCAATATGGGAATTCATAGTTTGAAGGATCATTGGCTTTGGATGGGTTTTTACACTGAATAGTTTTCATATATGCAAGAGGTTAAATTAGTGGTTTGAACTGTCCACATGAAAATCTGCTAAAGCTCTGCCCTTTGGATCATCGATTTTTCGAGTTTTGACTAACTTTGCTGTTTGAAATTAGTTGATACCATTTGTTATATTGAATGAGGATAATTGCAGGTTGGATTTTCTGAGAGCTGCATAATGAGTAGCTGTGTGACACCCAGAGTTCGTAGCGATGCCAATCCGGTTGTTCTTCTCCATTGCTTCGACAGGTTCATAACATGTAATCAAATGCTTGCATAGAGTTTCAGTTCATAGCCTTTGCAAGTCTTCAGTAATGCAAACAAATCTTTCTATTGCATAATCCTTAATAGCCAAGATTTAGAACCACGTGATTTCCACAATACTGCAAGTGATAAGAAATATCAGAGGAGACTCGAGAGAGGATATGACTCTAATTTTCCATCAATGTGTGCCCATTCAGATGTATCTCGTTCTTTGCCTGATGACTTTATGGAGTCCTTATTGAGTCATGACTGTCTTTTTGACATGATAAAGGACACATACTTGAAATATACACGAGGGAGGGACGTAAAATTCTAACTTATAGTACTAAAATGTTTTTCTTCTTGCTGAAATTTGATAAACCTACTGCATTATTTAGCTCTTGTTTAGAGTGGAGAAGTGCATATCCGTTGCTAGAGGATGCCGGTTTGGAGGCATGGGCCATCGATATTCTTGGATGGGGTTTCTCTGATCTAGGTTGATTTTTCTAGCTTGAACTACACGATTTGCCTTTGTTTATTCTACACTATGTGATGATTAATGTCTTCTGTTTCTGGTTCTTAATTTAAATAGAACATCGTCCACCCTGTAATGTAGCATCAAAGAGATACCACCTTTACGAGGTATTTTTGGTAACAGAGAATATGATTCTTAGTGTTGATTGTTTAATATTTGAAGTGTTTGTTAATTGTTTTTGTGGTAGCTTTGGAAGTCTCACATTAAGAGACCAATGACGTTAGTCGGACCAAGCCTTGGTGCTGCTGCTGCAATAGATTTTGCCGTCAATTTTCCTGAAGCTGTAAGAGTTTGTCCTGCATTGATTCTCACAGAATCAACTACTCTTTTGGAAATGCCTTTTCTCTTTTTTGGCAAATATCATTTGTTTAACTTCATGACCATTGTCCATTGTAAGTGTATGAAGCAAAAACTTTAGGTTGTGGTCGGATGGAGAGATTTGAGGAACAATTTGAAATTCATATTGCTATATCCATTGTTGGTGTTTGGATTGATATGGATCTGAATTCTGTCACCTTCATTTTGAACGAAATTTTGAGCGACAGAGAGAATTTTGAATCCTAAATGGATTTAAAATCTTCATTTTAAAACCTGAATTTCACATCCCTCTATCCAAACACAACCTTAGGGAATTTTAGGTTAATAGCAACATTTCTTGTAACAAACTTAACCACGATTTCTCGGCTTCATCAACAACACATGAAAATAGACTTCTTTCAACGTGAACAAGGCAATTCTGGAATGCTTTGCAGGTAGATAAGCTGGTTTTGATCAATGCTAATGTTTACGCAAACGGCACTGGAGTTCTTACAAAATTACCGAAATCAGCTGCCTATGCAATGGTAATTATATGCACTACTGATTTCGAGCTATTGCTTCTGATTGTTGTATCGTCAGTTTTAATTTATTGGAGCTGATCCAGGCCTCTCTTCTGAAGAGCGTGCCAATACGATGGTACGCCAAAGTACTGGTTTTCAACGGCATATCTGTATCTAGTATATTAGACTATACAAATGTAAGTTGATCTTATGAAGGTTAATAATGCTCATCTGTTCTGCTATAATATATTTCCAGTATTACTCATTCCTCGTGTCAGGTTACTGAGTTCTAGTTTACGTCTAATGAAGCTTTTATTATAACCAATCAGGTGGGCCGACTTCACTGCCTCTTGCCTTGGTGGGAAGATGCTACAGTGAATTTTATGCTCAGTGGAGGTTATAATGTCACTGGACAAATAAAACGGGTATCGGATATTCACTTGTACTCATTTTTATCAAGTGTTGAAATGAACTAACCATGGGAAAAAATACGAAAATGCTCAAGAAGAAATAGCCTAACGTTTAATTGCATTTCCTTTTCATAAATGTTCATAAGGTTATTATGACTATGTCACATTTCAGAAGAAAAACAAGAGCTCAAACATTTTAAAAGATCTACTTGTAAATGACGTAAAGTTTTATGACACAGGTGAAGCAAAAGACCCTCCTCATCTGCAGCGAACGCGATAATATAGTCAACAATAAGCTTGCTGAAGTGAGTTTGGATCCGAAAATTTCTCAATAAGTACTTTGGTTTGCTATATTACATATGCTTAAATTGTAACAATGGATGGAACGATATGGGTTTGTTGCTTCACATTCCTATTGATTCTCAGTTTGTTCGATAAAATGGAAATGCAGAAACTGCAAGATGAACTGGCAAACGCTAGTATGCTGAAGGTTCCAGATTGTGGTCACATGCCTCACATTGAGAAACCATATGTTATTGCCAAGTTGATCGCTGATTTTGCTCGAGAAGGTACCTGCAATGGGAGGCCGGTTTCTTACATCGTCGACAATGTTCCTTTGCGAAAAATAACAATGTGAAAAATGTATTATTGATTAGGACCGGTTTCTATGGTCTAGTTGGTCAAAAATAAGGTTATGTTAGACTTTTATGTCAATTTTACTTGATAGGTACATAGATGCTTTGCTGCACATTCAAATGTTGTATTTGATGACAGGGTTGTTTCTCTTTGATCTTTAAGCTCTGTTTGGACAGAATAATTTGGGGTTATGGAGTGTAATTTTTTAATATGCCTATGATTTATTTTAAGCCTCTTTGAGTGGTGTGGATTTAAATAATTCTCTATTTTTCAACCCCTCTAATGCCACCTTATACATTATTCTTCTGAGTGTTGTAAATTCCATGGTAAAATCATTTTTGATTGGGAGTAAGTTTATATAAGACCGTTTTACGAATTATCTTATATGGGTCACTCACCAGCCTTTATTTTTTAGCTTTTTTTCTTTTGTCATGACTTTTATCTTATGTTAGAACTACTGTTACGTTATCTTAAACCTACCTTTATGTTATATTAAACTTACCTATATGTCCAGATTTCATACTTTTAAATTAATAAAAAATCTAATTTCGGTACATTTTATAAATGTTACCTTTACGTGGTATTACTCATGCCTTTATATGATGTTAGTCATACCTTTATATCAACATAGTCATACTTTATATATAACATATAAAAATATAACTAGTATAACTAAAAGATATGACAAATATAACTAAAAAAATATGATTAACATAACTAAAGCATATAGTGCATAAAAAAACTTAAATGTATGAAATCTATATATAAATATAGGACTAACATAATATTAATGTAGATTTAACATAATATAAAAATACAACACTTGAAATGAATTTGAGTGATTTTGAGCGCACCATGCAGGATCGTGGGACTCCATGAATCTTAAGTTTTAAATAATTCTCTCAATTTTCAAATTAGGGCAATCTTTTTCTTTATTTTAGTGAGTACAAGCCTAAAGTCGTTTCTGGCAGCAACACGATTATTACGCTAAAACCCCAACACCTCCTTGAAAAGCAGTTCAGTTAAACCCTAGCTGTTCTTCCTCCGCCGAGTCCCGCCGTGCTCCCCCCCCCCCCCCTCTCTCTCTCACAGACTCAGACTCAGACTCACACACAGAGAAATGGATATTGATGGAGGAGTTGAAGCTGGGGAAGAATCGTCTAGACAAGTGGAAGTGCGTTTCATAACAAAGCTAAAACCACCGTACAAAGTGCCGCAAGCTTCCATCTCCATTCCCGCCAACCTCACTCGTTTCGGCCTTTCTGCACTCGTCAACAATCTCCTCCAAGCAGGTTCTTTCTTTTGTCTCTATCTAGCTTCTTTATTTATTTGCTTATTTTTATGATTTTTGTTCGAATTTTGAAAGATTAAGATAGTTGATGGAGGTTAATGAGAATGTTCAGAACCAAATTTTGTTATACGATGGTGATTCGTTCGTATTTGATTATGATTAACACATCAGGAAATGTGGATTGGGAATCGGAGCCTTTTGATTTTCTCATTGATGGGGAGCTGGTTCGTATGTCGCTTGAAGAGTTTCTTCTAGCCAAAGACATTTCCGCTGTAAGTTTTTTTTCATCAATTAGATTGTCAGACTGTTCTAAATCGTCATTAATATACTTTTACCATAATTTGATGTTCCGCTGTAAGTTTTTTTTTCATCAATTGGATTGTCAGACTCTTCTAAATCGTCATCAATATACTTTTACCATAATTTGATGTTCTGTTATGATGATATATGGGCATTTAGGAATAGTAACAGAGTTTGTGGCATATTTGTGGGTTGAATAATGTGTGTACTACTGAATGGAACCTTTTTGTTTTTGATGTGAGAAAATGTAATCCTGTCTCTCCCGGAGTTTTCTTTTGTTATTATTTAGTATAAGTTGTAATTTTTTTTTTTTTTTTGAGGGGAGGGGTAAACGAATTCTCCAGTGAGATCAGTGTGATAATTATTAGTTGTGAGGCCCGCATCCTATTTTAACTATCTTTATTATTTGACTCCTACAGTTTTTGATAAAAAACAAAATTTGTATATGTATGTGTATGTGTGCGTGTGTTTGTATTTATTTTACTGATCTATGATCTGTTACAGGAAAAAGTACTTGAAATAGAATACATTAAAGCTATAGCTCCAAGGAAAGAAGAAGAGCCTTCTTTGCATGATGATTGGGTTAGTGCAGTTGATGGTTCAAATGATGGGTATGTCTTTAAGCCATGCAAGGGTATTCCCCTAGGATGTTATAATTGCAATATCTGTTCTTTTTTTCACATGCAAATATTAGTAGTAACCGCTCCACCTTAATTGATATAATTTTTGGAACAATACAGTTGAGTTACGCATATCTAAAACAATTCTGTCCTTGTTATTTGATAGGTATATCTTGACAGGATGTTATGATGGTTTTGGAAGGTAACTTTATAAAATTGCCAATCCTACCTGATTCCATTTTTCCTCTTTGGTTTTCTATAGTTTCACTGATGTAGTGTTTTTTATGGAAAATGGTGATTAGAATATGGAAAGCTGCTGGAGTTTGTACGCATGTATTAGATGGGCATTCTGGTCCAGTAACTTCTGTTTGTAGTTTGATGCCAAAAGGTACCAAGTGAATCCTTTTGCACTCAAGATGAGAGAATCTTGTTGGTTATATATGTGTGTGTGTGTGTGTATACAAACCTCTTTGTTTGATATTTTTTTGCTTTCACAGTAATTGGTGATTGGTGCCCTACATAGAATTCTTTGGTATTATTTTAGGTGTCTAATGTCTATTGAATGCAATAGTCAAAACCATTTTGGAGGAGTTACAAAAAGGCTTTTGTAAATGAAAACTTGGCTTGTAAGGTTGTAATGGGCTTTCCCTTGTCATCCACTCTTTCTTACAGAAAATGGTTGTTATTCATTCCTTATTGATAAAGTATGCAGAACTGGATGTGAGTTGCCTGATATAATTTCATTGTGAAGTTTGTAAAAGCTGATGCTGATGTCAAATAGAAGTTTTGTTAAGCTATTCAATCAGCCTACAGTTTAATGGGTTTCATATCTACCGCAATCTGTTATTTTTGACTCTGAAATCATACATCAGAAAGACTTAGAATTTGGGAGACTGATTTCACATGGGATAGATCAATTACTGTAGATGTACGAGTGCGTTCAGAATTTATGCTCACAATTTCTGGGGCTGGTTCTATACCATTTTTGTTTTTATGACAAGGCTGTTTTCCAACAGCTGAAGTTTTCAGTGATCAAATAGTAGCTACTGCTTCTAAAGACAGGACATTAAGGTTGTGGAAGGTACATAATTTCCTTGTTGATTTGGTTCTTTTCTGTTATGGTTTGTGACAGTACGTGTATTTGCTAATTATTTCTCATGCTGACAGTTTGGTGAAGAAGAGGGTTCAGTTGGTCAACCAAACAAGATTCAGTCGTTTAAGATATTACGGGGTCATACAGGTGCTGTTCAGAGTATAGCAGCGGCACCTTCGAGTGATAAGGTACCTCCTTTTTGTTTCTCATATTTTTTATTCAAGGCTTTTAAATTTCTTTAAATCCTTTCTCATGGTCCTCTTATTTCTCATTAGGTGTGTTCTGGTTCTTGGGATTGCACTATCAACTTGTGGAACATAAGTGCTTCAGACATGGACGATGGTACAATTTCAGTGAAGAAGAGGAAAAAGGGCGGTCAAGAGGAGGAGCCTCAATCTGAGGTACACTATTATCACCAAGATTATAACAGAACATTAAAACTTATCAACTTAATCAGTTTGAGATGGCATAATCCAATTTCCAGATTGTTGACCGTCTTTGTCTGCTGAATCATTTGAAAGAAGAGTCAGATGAAAACAGGAATAATAGTGAATGTGAACAGTTGTGGCTCATATATTATGAGTATTTCTGTTTTATTTGCAGATAAGGCAAATGAGATGGACATTATGGGTTGTCAGGAACAGTATTTATCAGTCCTTAAGTTGACATATTACTAAATATTTTCTAATAATAGTTTTTGAATGTACAGGCAGGGCCACTTTTCAGAAAATGGAAAAGAAATGTTAACCATGTTATATCTTTCATGCGAATAGTCATCCCATTTCTCACTTACTCTATGTGACATGTGATATTTCTGTACAGGGGGAGGCCCACACAACACTAGTGGGGCACACACAGTGTGTATCTTCTGTTATTTGGCCGGAAGATCGAACAATTTATTCAGCATCTTGGGATCATTCTATCAGAAGCTGGGATGTTCTGACAGGCAAAGTTTCGTTAAGCATGGTAAGTGATAGTTTCCCATTTCTCCGTCCCCTTTCCACAATTAGATTGTAAACAAGGTTGGTAGTTTTCACATGCCTGCTAATTGTTGAGTTTATATCAAGGGCCTATACTTTTTTCTTGCCATCCTATTTGTTGATAGTAGCTATTGTTGATTTTTGACATCCACTGAACTGTTTAAAATGGGCAAGATTCTTCTTATGGTTCAACCATAAATGTCATTTGTGGAAAACCCCTGTTTGTTGTGTGTTTATCTGGCTATACATCATATGGGTCATGTAGAGCCATGGTTTGTTCTTAAAACTAGTGGGCCTATTAAACTTGATAGTTTGAGTTCAGCTGTAGGAATGCAATTTGTACTCATCTTGATGTAATGACCATGACCATCAAGTTATGCTGCCTCTAAATGAGTTTTTGTTGTCTTATCTCAGTCTTGTGGCAAGGTTATTAACTGCCTTGATATTGGTGGTGAGAGTTCTGCCCTTATTGCTGGTGGTGGTTCTGATCCAGTTCTTCGAATATGGGATCCTCGCAGGCCAGGAACTTTGTCTCCTATCTTCCAATTCTCATCACATAATTCGTGGATATCTTCTTGCAAGTGGCACTGTAAATCATGGTTTCATGTAGTCTCTGCATCATATGATGGAAAAGTGATGCTATGGGACCTGAGAACTGCGGTATGTAGTTACTTCACATCTATATTATGCAAGTGTTTCAGTCTTAGATTCTGAACATCTGTCATTTGCAGTGGCCATTGGCTGTGATAGACTCACACAAAGACAAGGTACTGTCCAATATCAAGCTTGATTCTGAGTTTTCAATTGGATATAATGGTTTATTAAAAATAATATTTTCTCAAATCTAGGTGTTGTGTGCTGATTGGTGGAAAGATGATAGTGTGATCAGTGGTGGTGTTGACTCCAAGCTTTGCATTTCTTCTGGAATATCAGTGTTGTGATCAGGTATGCTTTTGTTCATATCGAGTTTGGACCGTATCTGTTATGATTAAAGGTTAAAACTTCAAATTCTTATTGGGATGTGAGCAAAGTCAGTTCACTAGTGTGAACTGATTATATCTTCTGTTTTGAATATTTAGGCCTGTTTTACATAATTGAGAGAAATGGTGCATCAATATTATGGCAACATGATCGTGGCCTTCAACTGGAAGATCGAGTGCTCATAGACTGAATATTGAGGTGCAGTGTGAGGAATTCATATAATTATGCATGCCCGGGTATCGACTCTTAGAATCTCACCAAAGCCAATGAATTCATATAATTTATATCATGACAAGTATTCTGTAAAAATATTGGTCAGTATTTGTCTGAGGCAATGAATTACTAAAGCATTCAACTGCTATTTGCCTAAGAATGTTTCTTCTATGTTTTCAATGACATTTGCTTAGATTTTGCTTTATAGATAACAAATTCTTGATATGATATTACAGTTGGGACTTGGTCGCGAACGTGGAACTAAAACACTTACATGTTTACTGTGTTAGCTCTCGTTGAACTTGGATTGCATTTGGTTTAGATTTGTGACGTGAATGTTGCATTATACTTGATAAGCATCATTTACGTGTAAATTGATTACACACTGATTATAATTAGTTTTGTAGCTCAAATGGTATTTCACCTTATGGTGCAGATTGTAATGACCCATATTCAAACTCGGGATATGCAATTTTTTTAATATTTTTTATCCCCTCCCTTCCACTCATCCAAGCTTATTGGAAAAAAAATGTGAAAATTGATTGAAGTCCCATTGATTGAAGTCCCATCTGTTTCGTTGGTCAGTTATAATTTTTGTTTATTGAAGTATGACCTCAATTCGTGCATTATTTGGCTATAATTGTTCAAATTATTTTATAAGAAAATCATACTGAATAGGTGTGTAGAAAAACTGTAAACATTGTTAACCATGTATGGTCTTTTTTAATGGATAACAAAAGATTCGTCCACTTAGGGCCTGTTTGGTATCCAGGTTTGAGCTAGATTGAGATTATTTTCTAGGCTAAGCTACTGTTTGGTACAAGGGTTTATAGTCTGGGTTTACATTGGGCCCGGGTTTGAAAATGGTAGTTTGGGGTGTGTTACGGGCTGGACAATAAACCCACCAACCTTGGTGGGTTTAAAATTGGCCCAATAGTGGTAATGTGTGAATTTATGAGCTCACCCTTACTGTACCAATGAAAATTACCCATATACCCTTAACTTTGCATCAAACTACATGTTTACCCTCATATATATGTGCAAAACCCTAGCCCGATTATCCACCACCCAGCCACCCGTGTTCTCTCTCCCGATTGGGTGCCACCATTGGATTCTCGGACAACCCATCTTCTCCGATGATTCAAGTCTGCTGTATGTTGGTGAAACCAGCCGCATCCATCCAATCGAAGCCATCGCAACAAATTTGAATTCCCAAAAAATAACAAAAACCCATTTCGAGGAAAAATTCCTCGAGCTCATCAGATTCAGAATCATGAATAAAGAAAAGCCCAGAAATCCATACAATTGAAGGTCGGTGAGGACAAGAAAACCAGAAATGGGAATTGCCAGCAATTAGGAGGTGAAAGGTGAGCACTAATTTCGGGGCTTTAAATCCTCAGCCTCGAAGCTTAACTCCGCACTTATATGCCCATCCATCCATCCATACATCTAACTTCTCCATTTCTTTCACTTGCAACTCTTTTTTAACTGAATTTCTTAAACTTTGGATTAACTCAAGTGTGTGTGAATCTCCCCAATTTGATGGCAGTGTTCACCAGTTGCAATCGATGATTTCTAGCTGGGGTGTTGAATGCCTCATTCGAATTCAGATATGAAATTGGGTGAATTGATAGGGATTAATTTTTTATTTTTCATCCCCAATTTGCAATTTTAATTATTCCAATAATTTGGGGGTTATTTTAGTAAATTCACATGTTATACCCATATTAACTCATAACTCATATACCAAACAACAAATAAAAAACAAACTAAACCTCAAATCATCCATACCAAACAATAAAAATTTAATCAAACCTACTATAAAACCTACATACCAAACAACAAATTTATAATCATGAACAGTGTAATCTCTCCTTTTTTATCAGTCCCTATCAATCCCGACCTTGCTACCGAACGTGCCCTTAGCAAACAAGGAAAGAAGACTAGGTTACAAAAAAAAAAAAAAAAGGTTCAGAACTGAATTAGTTGACTCAAATTCTCCGATGGTTGATTAGCTACTACTTGCATCGTTATATTAAATATTGCAAACCGATCAGGGCTTTTGATTTCTTGACCGAGAATTGGAAGTTAATTTCTTGATCTTGATAAAAGTCCCAATATGTAGAACTACTTATGTTTGAATGAATGGCTCTATGGACAAAACTCTAAAAAAAGAAGAAATAAACATCACAAATGGGATATACATACTTTACCAATGATATAAACCAAGAAAAATGGGAAAATAGAAAGCAGAGCAAAGTATATGGATGAAATAGACAGTAATCACACAAATTTACATGAGATAGTCTAATGGATAGACAAAATCCTCATTACCGATAAATTGAACTAATTTCCACAAATTTTTATATGAATTGTCAAGTGTGACTTATGAATTATCAATTTCATATAATAAAATTTGTGAGACGATCTCATATAAAATCTATTCAACATTTCTACGTGGAAGAAGTGAGAAGATATTGAAGTCGTTTTGATTCATTTGTAAAGATTAATGAGTCTTGATTTTTGATTTTCCGTTTTATACGTGGAATAAGACTATATATAAGAAGGCACTCGCCTATTAATTGGGAGAAAACATCATTAATGGTTCAAATGTTTTTTAAACACTATGAAACATCAAATGTAACCAAATGTAATAAAAATTCGAATCGCGTTGAACATTTTTTCTTGAATAGTTTATTTCAATTATATTTGAAACTAATTATATTCTTTTTAAACTTTAATAGTGAGCATGACCACCCTAGATCAAAATATAGAAAGACCGTGTAATTTCGAAGGAATTTTAATTTTTTTAAAAGGCAATTGATCTCGAACATGGTTTGAAATTCAATGATTCATTTTGAATCAAACTACAAATTGTGTATCAATGTCATTTGATATTTATATTTGAACATCAAAGAACATTAATTAGGTCATGTATTAGTCAATTTGAACAATTATTGTAGCAACACAAAGTACAAACTATTTAATATGTACTTTAGGTGGTCCAAAATCATTATTAGATATGTACAAACACCACATTTAAAAAAATAAGCGTTTGTCTGATTATACTAGCTTACAACTTAATCTAGTAGGATGAAAATGAAATCCATCATTTTGTTGCTATAATTTAAGTTTTATATTCCAACAAAACTCAACATTGTTGCTTGTTGAGTTTTAATTCGAATATTCTTGTCACTTCTATTTATATAGATTATAAAAGTGAAAAACTCATTTTTTATCATTTAATCCTAGAGCTGGTGTCCATTGTTAGTCCTATAAATGTACTTTCAATTTTGATCATGCATGTAACTGACAATTTCATCCTGATTTGGTCCTTTTATCGTAGGATTTTTTATTATCCGCCCACATTACGGTGAGTGCACTACACTCGCCCCAATCTAAAGCTGGAAAAAAAATTCCGACAAAAAATGATCAAAATTGAATGAATTTCTCAAATGCAGGACCAAAATTTAAAAAGTAATAACCAAAATTAGATGAATTTCTTTTATACATGATCAAAAAAAAAAAATGCATTTTCAAAGATTAAAAACGGACAATAACTTTAATAGAGGAGGAAAAATGAGTTTTTCCCGATTATAAAATATTAAATATCCAACATGGAGACAGTGAAGTCTAAATTTAAGTTGATAGATTACGATTAAGTCGATTCGCAGCGCTTTAACAAATCTCATGTTAGGTGGGATGTCACTCAACAATTATCGTCCCACATTTTAGTTAATTTAGATCGATGGTGAAATAATATTAAAATAATAGTAATATAAATCAAACATTATGAATTATCGTGTTATTTTAATTGAGAATTAAAAAAAAAAAGAAACGAAAAGGTTTCTAAAACGAGTTAAGCTCAAATTTGTTTGGCTCAAACTATACACATCCCACACATTACTAAACACACCCCATTAAAATAATAAAAAATGAAAATATTTACATAAAGACCGGTCTACCCTTATTATTTATTAATTATTTTAATAAAAATAATAAAAAATTAAATATAAACAACACATTTCATACACATCCATCCTCTATAACTACTAAACACACCCCATATTAATACACATTATATACACCCATCTTCTCCACTTCACCACACTAAAAAATTCTACTCCATTAACACACCTTCAAAATAAATCTTTGTAAACTCACACTTGGTCAAAATCATTAGAAAATGAAGAAAGAACACAACATATGGAGTATGGAAGTTGAAAATTTTCTCATTACTAATTTATTTTATTGTAAAAATCATTGAAAATCGCAAAAAATCACGACAAATGATCGGCCAGTACAGACCGAACGTATTGAAGAGTGTTCGGCCAGTACTGACCAAACGTATTGAAGAGCGTTCGATCTACCGCCGAATACTGTGAAGAGCGTTCGGCCTATTGCCGAACACTGTAAGGGGTGTTCGGCAAACCATGACCGAACATAACTTGGTTTGCAAACTCGAGCGTGATGCAATTTTCAACAAATTTTCAACTTCTTAGCCCATAAAATCCACAAACCAACAATCTAACATTATTTATATTCCATTTTCATATAATTTCACTCACATTATGACATATCAAGCATATGAAAAATGTTTTTAAAAAAAATTCAACTACACTTGGAGCTTCATGTTATTTATTAGGATCCATAGTAAGTTTCATTGTGATTGATCGAACTCATGATCAAACATTGTCGATCCTACACCGTACAAACTAAAGAAACTGGGGTGTGTTTAGTAATGGATGGAGTGTGTATAGTTTGACCCAATTTGTTTTCGTTTATTTTACAAAGATCATTTGTGATCGTTAATTAAACAGCAACAAATCAATTAACCCTCTCTCTCTCTCTCTCTCTCTAAAATAATAAACCAGCAGAAATGTGGAACGCTCAGGCTCAGGCTCAGGCTCAGGCTCATGTAATGATGATAGCTTTCCCCATGCAAGGCCATATAATCCCTCTCCTAAAGCTTGCACAAATCTTAGCCACACACCATATTCGAATCACGTTCGTGAACGTAGAGTTCATCCATGATCGCGTCATCAATTCCTTCTCCGGAGAAGAAGATGATGCTCCTATTCGTTTCGTCTCAGTTGCAGATGGATTGGAATCAGCGGAGAGATACATACCAGGGAAGTTGACAGAGACACTTTACAGATCAATCCCTCAGAAAATAGAGGAGTTGGTGAAGAAGATGGAAAAAGAAGATCAAGGCAAAGTGAGGTGTCTCATTTATGATCAATCCATTGGAAGTATCCAACAAGTTGCCAATAAGATGGGAATTGGATCTGCAGCATTCTTGCCTGCTGCAGCTGCTTTGTTACTGCTCGGATTCAACATTCCAAACCTTATTCAAGATGGAATTATTGACATTCATGGTAACTACTTTTTCACCTTAGCACTGCATTTTTTGCTCATATGATCCTGGATCTAAATTATGTTACTTTTTGTTTATATTTCTAGGGACAAAACCAAACTTTTACGACTAATTGTTTAAAATTCGGAAATTTAACCCAATTCAGCTCGAACGGTCAAATTGGGTTAAACTAGCACGTGTATCCTGGTTCGTGTTATATATGAACACTAAATTATGTCTTTTCTCAATTTTGTCCATTATATTAGTCCTTGCAGGTGTCACATGCTAATCACATGTGAATTGAACCCGATTTAACCGTACAGGTTGAATATAGATCAAATTTTCATATGATAAAAAGATAAAAAATATAATCGTGCCTGCCTAGTAAAAAGATAATGAGTAAATTTGACCGAACATAAAAGTTACGAGTAAAAGAGAATTTAATTCATTTAGTTATGAATTGTAGAACTTCGTCTCATAGATTTATTTATGGGTAAGTCTTTTAGTTAATGGTAAGTCAAATATGCTAAACTGCAGGAACTCCATTAGAAAGCAAGACACTTCAGTTGGCACTAACAATGCCTCTCATGAGTCCATCAGACTTTGTTTGGCACCGCGTCCAATCCATCTCTCTTCAGAAACTAATTTTCGACATCATGACGCAAAACAACAGATTCATACAAACTGCAGATTGGGTGATCTGCAACTCTATTGACGCTCTCGAGCAAGGAGCATTCGGCCTCGCTCCACAGGTTCTTCCCATCGGCCCTCTCATATCTACAAACTCAGCTGGACATTTCATCGAACAGGACATAGACTGCCTGGACTGGCTTGATCAGCAGATCCATTGCTCAGTCATATACGTCGCGTTTGGGAGCTCAACAACGTTGGACAAAACCCAGTTTCAAGAACTAGCATTGGGTCTTGAACAAACAAACAGGCCCTTCCTGTGGGTCATCAGACCCGACCCCATACAACACGAGTTTCCAGAGGGCTTCTTGGAGAGAGTGTCGAGTCAAGGACGAATCACGGGGTGGGCCCCTCAGCAGAAGGTTCTGAGCCATTCGTCAGTTGCTTGCTTTGTGACTCACTGTGGATGGAACTCGACTATAGAAAGTGTGAGCAATGGAGTTCCGATGCTTTGTTGGCCTTATTTTGCCGACCAGTTTATCAATCGGAGCTACATATGTGATATTTGGAGAGTCGGGCTGCGATTTGAACATGCTAGTTGTGGAGATATCGTATCGAGGGACATCAAGAAAATGATCGATCTACTGCTTGGCGATGATGCTATTAAGGATAGGGCATTACATTTAATGAAAATGATAGAGACTAGTTCAAGAGAAGGTGGAGAATCTTACAAAAACCTCAACAATTTTATAAGTTGGATAGTCAACTAGTATAATTCTATGTAAGTGATTGCAAGAACCATGCATGCTATGTATGAGTAGTTTGAATAATCTGTTTCAAGAAACACTAATTCAATAATATGTTATGCAAGTCAATGTTGAATTATACATGATGAATATTGCTGCCATAATTGTATTCCAATAAGAGTCGGGGTTTAAAGATGAAGGAAAATATTAATTTTAGTCTAGTAACTTAGTCCATCTTCAATTTTGGTGCACTAATTTTACCCTTTCCAATTTTGGTCTGTTGACTATCAATTTTTTCCAATTTTAATCATTTTTGGTTGGAACAATCAAAATTGTTGACATGGCCGTTGGAAAATCGAACATGACAGTGGAAGGACTAAAATTGGAAAAAATCGGTACTTAACGAACCAAAACTGGAAAGGGCAAAGTCAGTACACTTAAATTGAAAAGGACCTAAGTTACTCCTGACTATATTTGATATTTCCCCAAAAATCAATTATGGAATTTAATATATATTTTTTAAAGTTATAAATATTTATATATATTATTATTTTTACCCATTAACTTATTGGTTCTAGTTATACCCATTATTTTTTGGGTTTGACGATTTTATCCTTTATTTTTGAGTTAATTACTTTTTTTACTCAATAACTTTTTGCTATGATTTCAGCCCGATTTCACCGTTTGGATCGAATTTGGGTAATATTTCCAAATTTTCAAACATAAAGGGTAAAATGGACAGCCCGAAAAGATAATGGGTAAAATTGCCAGTAGCAAAAAGTTATATTGCATTTCATCGACCTTTTCCAGCAATTTACATTTATATTTCGAGGCCCCACTTGCACCAATCGTGAATCTTTTTTTTTTAATATTCTATATTTAATCTTGTTATTTTATATTCATGCAATACTATTTCCAAATAATTACAAGAGTTAATTACTTTTTTTACCCAATAACTTTTTGCTACTGACAATTTTACCCATTATCTTTTCGGGCTGTCAATTTTACCCTTTATGTTTTGAAAATTCGGAAATATTACCCAAATTCGGCCTGATTTCACCTTTTGGGTCGAATTTGGGTAATATTTCTGAATTTTCAAAACATAAAGGGTAAAATTGACAGCCCGAAAAGATAATGGGTAAAATTGCCAGTAGCAAAAAGTTATATCGCATTACATCGACCTTTTCCAGCAATTTACACTTATATTTCGAGGCCCCACTTGCACCAATCGTTAATCCTTTTTTTCTTGAAATATTCTATATTTAATCTTGTTATTTTATATTCATGCAATACTATTTCCAAATAATTACAATAATAAGGAGTTAATTACTTTTTGAGTTAATTACTTTTTTTACCCAATAACTTTTTGCTACTGGCAATTTTACCAATTATCCTTTTGGGTTGTCAATTTTACCCTTTATGTTTTGAAAATTCGGATATATTACCCAAATTCGACCCAAAAGGTGAAATCGGGCCGAATTTGTGTAATATTTCCGAATTTTCAAAACATAAAGGGTAAAATTGACAGCCCGAAAAGATAATGGGTAAAATTGCCAGTAGCAAAAAGTTATTGGGTAAAAAAAGTAATTAACTCTTTATTTTTCAAAAAGTTAGAACTTTGACCCAAATTCAGCCGAACAACCAAATCGGGCTTAATTCGCATGTGATTGACATGTGACACCCTATAAGAACAGAAAACTCAAAAAATTAAAGGTCAAACTTGCCAAAATAAATAAGTTAATGGGTAAAATTGCCAAACAAATAAGTTACTGGGCAAAAATAGTGTCAAAACTAATGTCACATGTTAGTCATGTGCAAATTTAGCCCAATTCGACAGTTCGGGCTGTATTTGGGTCAAAATTCCGAATTTTCAGAAGATAAAGGGTAAAATCGCCAGCCTGAAAATATAATGAGTAAAATTACCAGAACATAAAAACTAAGAGTGAGTCTTGTGTGAGACCGTCTCACGGATCCTATTCCATGAGACGGGTCAACCCGACCCGGTCAACGGTCAAAGTCAACGGTCAATGGTCAACGTTGGTCAAGGATTGGTCAACGCCGTTGACCAAAAATTATTATATGTTATGCATAAAAGTATTACATGTCATATATAAAAGTATTACATTCATAATGTAATACTGTTATTTTACCACATAATACTTTTATGTGTATCATGTGACATTAAATTAGTATTACGTACTACATATAAAAGTGTTACATGATATATATAAAAGTATTACTTGTTTATTTCAATAGTATTACATGTTGCACACAAAAGTATTACATTATGAGAGTATTACTTGTTGATTTCAATAGTATTACATGTTGTATATAAAAGTATTACATTTGAGTATTAGACAATATTTTTCTATATATCATCTGATACTTCATAGTATTACATGATATACATAAAAATATTACTTGTTGATTTCAATAGTATTACATGTTACACATAAAAGTATCACATGATGTATATAAAAGTATTACTTGTTGATTTCAATAATATTACATGCTACACATATAAGTATTAAATGTTGCACATAAAAATATTGCATGATGTTATGTTCTTATAATATAATAATACTTTTGTGTGTATTAGATTATATACTTTTATATATCATTTAATACTTCATAATGTAATACTTTCATGTATATTAGGTGATACTTTTCTATAGATCGGATAATACTTTTGTATTATATACATATAATGTATAATATATTACAAAAGTATTAGATAATATATAGAAAAATATTACCTACTACACATAAAAGTATTACATATTTTTATACACTCTAACCAAATCCAAAATCATACTATTTTACAAAAGTATTATATAGTATATTGAAAAGTAATACCTAAAACACACAAAATCATTACATAATTTCTCAAAACTTTGTCACACATGATACACATAAAAGTATTACCTTATAAAAGTAAAAATATTATATTTATAATGTAATACTTTTATGTATGTTATGTACTACTTTTACATATAATATGTAATACTTTTGGTCAACGGCGTTGACCGGCGTTGACCAACTATTGACCGATGTTGACTTTTGACCGTTGACTGTTGACTTTTGACCATTGACTTTGACTTTGACCGGGTCGGTTGACCCATCTCACGGAATGAGATCCGTGAGACGGTCTCATACAAGAATTTGTTAAAAACTAATGGGTGGAAAAAAGTAATTAACTCACTATATATATGTGTGTGAATTTTGATGACTCAAGCAAGATGAATTCAAGTGCATTATGATTTGCCAATTTCAGATCTGGGCCTAGAAAGTGAAGCTGAACCGGATCGAATTGCAATTCTGGAGTGCATGGACCAGATTAGGGCAAATCTAGGGCTTGGATTACAAATATGTAAAATCGAGCTTCTTATTAATATTAATCCTCTAGAATATTCTTTGTATCTTCTGTAATTTATATGATTGATTCTTTCTTTGTAATTAGTTATCTCTCTTTGTACATATCTTCTATTTAATAATATTCATACTCTATCACCTAATTAACGGTGAATAGAATACAAATTCTCTCACTCTCACATGGTATCAGCCTAAGTCACCGGACTTCCCTGTTTTCTCTTTCACGCCGACTCTCACCTTCATTCTTTTTCATGGCAAAATCTTTCTCGACGGACCTGGTCCCTATCGCCACCATGATTCATATGGTGACTCTCAAACTTTGCTCCTCCAACTACATCCTCTGGAACGGCAGGTCATGCCCATGCTTACCTGTTTCGATCTTCTCGGCCATGTTGATGGCACGTTTATCGCCCCTTCCCCAACACTGCCTTCCGCATTCGGTCACGATCCCATACCAAATCCGGCGTATGTATACTGGTGTCTCAAAGACCAAAAACTACTCGGAGTTCTATTCTCTACACTGTCCGAAGAAGCCATGTCAGAAGTGGTTGATTGCACCATTTCTCGCGCTGCTTGGCAGGCCTTAGAGATGGCCTATTCTTATTCTTCGACTTCTCGTGCCAATCAATTACGCGAGGAGTTTCTTTCCCTCTGAAGGAGGTCACTTTCTGTCAAGGATTACGGCAAGAAATTCAAGTCCTTATGAGATCAATTGTTGGCTATTGGTTGCCCGATCGATGAATCCGATAACAACTTCTGGTTTCTTCGAGGATTAGGTATCCAATTTGCAAATTTTGCTGACAATCGCATGTCCATGGATTCCGTTCCCAGATTTTCCACTCTACTCCATCAGGGAATACAATTTGAATGAATCAGTCTATGGATTCCTCCTCACAGCAGCCGGTGGCGGCTTTTATGGTTGTTGCCTGTGGTGGTTCTTCCTCTGGCGGTCAGTCCCGTTTGACCCCTGCATCCGGCAGACAGAGTTTGTCTTCCTCCCACGCTGGACAACATCCAGGCCCTCGATCTGGAAACTCCAGTGGTGGTCGAAATGGCCAAAATCGTGGTGAGCGGAAGCCCTATGTTCTGCGTTGCCAACTTTGTCGTGGTGAGCACTATGCGGATAAATGTCCTCAATATCTGAAACTGATGTAGAATTCTCATGCACATCTTGCACAGGCTTTCACCACAATTTGCAAGATTTCTGATACAACACCAGATTGGTACGTTGACTCTGGCGCTTCTGCTCATATGACTGCCCAAACATCAGCCTTGGACTCTTATGAGCCGTATTCTGGTAATGGTTCAGTTCTTGTTGGTAATGATGATTCTTTGAATATTTCTCATATTGGCTCACGTCATTTACCTAATGGTGTTGAATTACTTGACGTTTTAGTGGTGCAACATATAACTAAAAATTTATTATCCATCAGTAAGCACACAAATGATTATTCCGTTGATGTGATATTCTTTGATATTTTTTTTGCAATTCAGAATCGGGCCACCAAGGAAACTCTAGCACAGGGCAGATGTGAAAATGGGTTATATGTGTTGGATCGAGGGAACTCGGCGTTTGTTGCTGTTGTCCGCTCTAAAAACTTGAAAGCCAGTTTTGATTTGTGGCACCTGCGTCTGGGCCATGTTTCATTTCCTGTTATTTCTTTATTAAATAAATTGGGACATTTATCTATTACATCTCTTTTGCTGAAACCTGGGATTTGCTCTTCTTGCCAGTTGGCAAAGAGCAAACGATTATCTTTTCATTTGAATAAAAAACGTGTTTCTCATATTCTTGCTATGGTTCATTGTGATTTGTGGGGACCTGCCCCTGTTGTGACGTCGGATGGATACAAATACTATGTTGTTTTTGTAGATGATTTTTCTCGATTTACATGGATATATCCTATGCATGCTAGGTCTAATTTCTTTGATATTTTTATCAAGTTTCGTGCATTTGTTTGCAATCAATTCTCTACTACTTTGAAGGTTTTTCAATCAGATGGGGGATCAGAATTTGTTAACACTCGAATGCATGAATTTACTACTAAACATGGCATTCTTCATTGTTTGTCATGCCCCTATATGCCGCAACAAAATGGTCGTGCTGAGAGAAAGCACCGACATATTTCTGAAACAGGTCTTTCTATGATGTTTCATGCCTTTTCTCATGCCAATCTTTGGTTTGATTCTTTTGCGACATTTGTATATGTAATTAATCGACTCCCTTCCTCGGTTTTGGAGAATAAACCACCTTATGAGCTATTGTTTGGTTGTGTGCCTAATTATGCGAACTTCAAACCATTTGGGTGTCGGGTCTTTCTTTATCTGTGAGATTATTCGGCTAATAAACTTGCTCCTCACAGTCGTCCGTGCATTTTTCTAGGGTACAACAGTACTCACAAGGGGTACCGGTGTTATGATCCTGACACATCATGAGTTTACATCACCAGGCATGCTATGTTTGATGAATTGAACTTTCCTTTTTCAGGGGTAATTCACATTTTCAGATTGATCAACTTGATGATTCCAGTTTCTTGGATAGTGCCCTCGACCGTGGAATGGTTACGCTTTCTTCCACGCCATTCCCCAATCACGCTGATCATACTTCTCCAGTGCAATGCCGAGCTTGCTTGATACCCGAGCCCGCTCATTCGTCTGCTCCACCTGCTCCGCCACCAGTTCATCTTGAGCAAGTTGAGCTGCCACCACGAGCTCTGCAACCATCCCATCCAATGGTCACTCGTACCAATCGGAATTTTCAAACCTCGTTACCCGGTTGATTTGGTATCGACTGCTTTACTCACCGCTTTGACACACTCCAGTGAGCCTCGTGGCTTCAAATCTGCTGCCAAGTCCCCACATTGGCTTGCAACCATGCAAAAGGAGATGGATGCTCTTCGATCAAATAATACTTGGGATTTAGTCCCTCTTCATCTAGACACAAATATTGTTGGCTGTAAATGGGTGTTTCATACAAAGTACCATTCGAATGGCTCTATTGAACGATATAAAGCTCGACTCGTAGCTCAGGGCTTCACCTAGGTTCCCGACACTGATTTCCACCACATCTTTAACCCTGTTGTTAAGGCTGCCATAGTTCGTGTGATCTTGGCTCTCTCTATTCAACACAGATGGACTTCAGCTAGAAGTGAAAAACGTCTTTCTTAACGGAGTTCTGGATAAACTCGTTTTTATGATGCAACCTCCTGGCTTTCTTGATCCGCGGTTTCCAGATCATGTATGTCATTTAAAAAAGGCTCTTTATGGTCTGCGATAGGCCCCTTTGGCCAGGTTTTAGCGCTTCAGCTTGTTTCTCCTAAGCTTTGGGTTTCTTCAAAGCAGATCTGATTCCTCACTATTTTACCTTCATCAGGGTACCTCTGTCATCTATCTTTTACTTTATGTGGATGATATTATTCTCACTGGGAGCGATCCTGTAATGCTTAAGCATTTTCTTCAGCATGTTAGCTCTGAATTTTCTATCAAGGATCTTGGCACTCTTAATTATTTTCTTGGTTTAGAAGTCACACACACTCCTGATGGACTATTTATTGGCCAAGCAAAGTACGCTCATGACATCTTGTAACGTGCTCAATTACTAGATTCAAAACCCATTTCAACACATTTGGTTGCTGGTGAAAATATTACTTCTAATGGTGAGGCCTTCCATGATCTGACGTTGTACAGATTCCTTGTTGGTGCTTTACAATATCTCACAAT
This sequence comes from Scutellaria baicalensis, assembly GCA_005771605.1. NCBI lineage: Eukaryota > Viridiplantae > Streptophyta > Magnoliopsida > Lamiales > Lamiaceae > Scutellaria > Scutellaria baicalensis. Next base: position 42,917,155 of record CM016723.1, read on the forward strand.
TACACGTCCGGATCTTCTTATGCAGTAAATCTTGTTAGTCACTTCCTGCACTTGCCCACAAATGAACACTTTCTTGCGGTGAAACGAATTCGTCGATATGTCAAAGGAACAAATCATTTTGGGTTGTCTTTCAAACATCGCTCCGACTTCTCAATTGTTGGTTATTCTGATATCGACTGGGCTCATTGTACAGACACTCTCGGTCCACTTATGGGTATTCTGTCTTTTTTGGGGGTAACCTTGTTTCTTGGAGAACAAAGAAACAACCTACAGTGGCTCGATCCAGTTATGAATTTGAGTATCGAGCTCTCGCCACTACAGCCTCTGAACTAGTCTGGCTAAAGAATTTGCTAACGGAGCTCAGGGTATACCAATCAATTCGGCCCCTTATTCTTTGTGATAATAAGAGCGCCATCTTTTGGAGTCAAAACCCAGTGGCCCACAAGCGTGCAAAACATATCGATATTGATTATCATTTTGTCAGGGAACTTGTCTCCATAGGCAAACTTCAAACTCAGTTTGTTCCTTCTCACCTACAACTTGCAGACATCTTCACCAAGAGTTTGCCTCGATCAGCTTATGACTTTCTCCGATCCAAGCTCTACGTTTGTCTTCACCCTTCACAACGCTTGAAGGGGGGGGGGGGGGAGGTATTAAGGATAATATTATGGGGACATAATATTAATCATTTAGAATATTCTTTGTATCTTCTGTAATTTATATGATTAATTCTTTCCTTGTAATCAGTTATCTCCCTTTGTACATATCTTCTATTTAATAATATTCATACTCTTTCACCCAATTAACGGTGGATAGAATACAAATTCTCTCACTCTTACACGTATCTTATCTGATTGTAAAATAGATCATGGGGCTTTTATTTCTAATTGTAAGACGAATCCAATTTAGCCAGAATCAAGGGATTTGATTGAGAATCTAGTGAGATCTCGAAATTAGGGTTCGTATATTTAAACCCTAGTTTTGCAGATTTAGGGTTTTTGTAATTTTGAACTTTTGATTGCCGATAGTGAAGTGTTTCTCTCTCCCGTGGACTGTAGATCAAGTTTTCTTGATCGAACCACGTTAAATTCTTGAGTTATCACATTGATTCTTTCGTTCTTTGCATGCAATCATAATTAGAGTTTATAAACTTATATCCATATTAATATTCCTGCAAATTCAGTGAGGTTTTGAGTGTTGATTGATCATATAACTTAACAATATGTAATATGTCGGGTTAAATTCAATTTTGGTCCTGCTCAGGAGTTGTCATCCCATTTTAATCTTCCCTAAATCCGAATTTCAATTTTAGTCCTAATATCTCAAATTTTGACAAATTTTAGTCCAATTTCACCGGAAAGTTCTATTCCCCAGCCAATTTCCGGCGAGTGTTCCACCATCGCCTCCAATATTTGAACAATCCATCAGAAACACGCCAACGTGGCTCATATTTACTCAGTTGGAAATTCCACGTCAGATCCTAACATAATATTATGAATTAAGAAATTTAAAACATTAAATTAATTAATGGAAAAAACAGAAATTAGAAAAAAACAGAAATTCATAAAATGAAATTAAACACAGAAATTGAATATATAAACGAGGAAAAAAAGGAAAGAAATATCTCACATAATGGAATTCAATACCATCAAAATCCATTTCAAGATTATCCCAAAACTAATTAATTATCAAATCAGCTTAAAAAAAGGAAAGTTTAGAATTAAGACAACACAAAATATTCCAGTATGAGCTGAATTCAAACAAATTTACCATGTTAAGAACAAGTAAAAAGCATATTTGATTGCAAAAAGGAAAGAAAGAAGAAATTCATATGCAGTAGATCCTTGGTTCTAGACATCCGTGGAGACAAAGACGCAGTTTAGAGCCCGATTTGAAGCTTTCTAATTTCCCGTTCATGTATTCAATTTCTGTGTTTAATTTCTGTAAGGAACATTGTATATATTTTGATGAGGACAACACATGTAATAGATAGAGCCTAGGATCCTTTGTTGTTAGTTTGAATTGTAAATGTTTAGACTAGGTCCAGGTAGCTTGAAGAATGAAGATTAAAGTTTGAAGATGACTGAAGACCTTTTTGCCCAAAGAAATTAAAAAAATGACTAAGTATAGGTCACTGCAGCATGGATACTGCAAGGATGCTATGAAAGGATGCTGTCCAAGCAAAATCACAAAAATGACTAAGTATGGAAGAAGCAACAACCTTTGGAAGGATGTTACATAACAGGAGGCTAGCCGAATACGACAAAAGCAGCAGGAACTTTTTCATGAAGCAGTTACCTCGGATCGAGCACTCTGAGTTGCCGTTAGACACATTCATGTACGAATTAATCAAAGAGCGCCATCTGGAGGAACATAAAGGATGAACGGACAATGCTCAGACTGATATGACGGGCGCAACTGCTGAGGTGTACAACCACACACTACAAGAAAAAAGCTCATAGACAAGGGTTAAAAACCCTTGTCGTAGCCTAGAAAAACCCTTGTCGTAGGTGGTGTTGTTGTAGGGTCTGAAAATTTTCGCTCATAGGCAACGATTTTTAACCGTTGTCGTAGACCTCTATGACAACGGCGTGACAACGGTTAAAAACCGTTGTCGTAGGTTAGCAATTTTAATTTATGCGCCCATAGACAATAGTTTTTAACCGTTGTCGTAGACCTTTACGACAACGGTTAAAAACCGTTGTCCTGCCGAAGTCTTTGAATCTACCACAACGGTTTTTAACCGTTGTCGTAAACCTTTACGACAACGGTTAAAAACCATTGTCCCGCCGAAGTCTTTGACTCTACGACAACAGTTTTTAACCGTTGTCGTAGATCTTTACAACAACGATTTTGAACCATTGTCCCACCGTTGTCGTAGCTATCTAAGACAACAGTTTCTAACCGTTGCCGTTGTCATAGACCCTTAGGACAACATTTTTGAAACTGTTGTCGTAGTCTATTTTTAGCGTTGTCTTTTACGAGTTTTAGCAACATTTAATAATTATTATATATTAATTAAAATTCAAATATACAAAATAAACATTCAACTCAAAATATATTCATATCAAATTGAAATATTCATCTAATAGTTCATACAACAAATATTCATACAACTACTGAAATTATACATATGTTCTTGAACACGTTCCGCCCACTCGTTACGTACTTCGTTGATCTTCGCTTCAGTGTATTTCTCCTGAGTGAACTGTTAAAACAAAAATATACATTAAATGTAGATCGAATGAATATTTTTCAAATAACATATAAGAAATTTATAATTTACCAATAATTGCATCGAACCAATCTTTGAAATCTTCTTAAAGGGATTCAAAACCAAAAGGCTAGCATGTAGTACTGGAATTCAAAACCATAAGGCTAGCATGCAGTATTGGAATTCAAAACCATGACAAACCACAAATAGTGAAAATAAATGACCAGTACTGATGACAAGAGTTAAATTTTGACTTAGGAGGGAAAATTATAACAAAGTGAAAGTCAATTAACTATAAATTAATAAATTTCCACTCACCCATGTGCTGCAAACTATAGGCAAGTCTTCTTCTGCAACCTGCATTTAAGCACCAAACCAGATAAATCCAAGTTACCTAAAAGCTCTCTATTAAAAGATTGATCCTATTGAAGGAATTCATCGAAAGCTATTCAAAGATGAACCACTAGATTACCCAATGCCACCAATCTCTCAATTTTCTGCACAAGACGATCACCCAAGTAGCATGTCCAAGTGCCATTCTAGTAATAGGAGGAATTGCCTATAGAAGAAGTAAAAAAATAAGTTTAATAAATCAGCTATAGTGCAAATAAGAGATGTAGACCAAAATAAACGTCCAGAAACTTCCCATGGATAAATAGTTGCATATGAAGAAAAACATGCAGACAGTTTGAAGCATCGAAACTGTGGTTCCTTGAAGAAAATTTCTCATTATAGAAGAAATCCAACACTACCACATAAACCATGAAGAGCTGACAACAAGCTCAACAATAATCAATGATTGTTTCACTCACTAAAATGGATTAAGCATATAGTTTCTCTTCAACAGGACTTTTCAAAATATAAACAAATGGTAATCAAGTACTAGAAAATGGTAACAGATTAAGAAAATGATAGAGGACAGGAATATGCAACAACATTGTGCAACTCAGATTTAATAATATCTGCATAACAAGACATCATAGGCTTCGTTTGAAGTATAACTCCTTAGCGCTAGAGTCTCGTTCGACCAATGGAATGTGAAGGTTTTGACTCGGGACAATGTCAAACTCAATGCAATCGAGTGGAAGGTGGGCATCTATTGCTTCCATCGTCACCAACGTTTTTGTGAAGGCAATACTTATCAAAGAAAGCTATAAGTAGTACACTTGCAGCAATATAGACTTCAAATACATCGCCAGTGCTATAATTTATGAAGAAGGAAGGAATTTACAAAAGAAGAATTACCAGATATTTTTGAAGATTTTATCATCCCAAAGTACACTTTCACATCAATAACCAAACCTGCTTTCCAAGAACTTGTCACTTAATTATTAATCATAAACACTGAAATATATCGCACATACACAAAGAGCTCAGAAATCTCATAAATGTGATTTTACACAGAAACAACACTGAACCAAAGGAATAAATTTGAGAATAAGCATTAGATGTTAAAAAAACGCAAAATCAAATAAGTTTAAACACGTATTGAATGATTATTCAGCAAATAAAATTTCAATATCACATTCCATCAAAATCTATGCGCAATCGTTCTCTCAAATAGAAACAGAAATTGAAATTCAAAAACTCCACACCTACCTTTCAAGATCAGATCTACCTACCCAGACCAAAAATAATGCTTCCAAAGCCACCGACATTAAACAAAACCAGAAATAAATCAAATAAGAGTCTAGCGGAACAGCATCTAAAGCAAGCACCAATTCAAATCCTTGGCATTACTGACAAAATCATAGAGCTAAGCCCATACGTGTACAAGTTTAAAAAGCTTCAATAGAAACTAGGAAATGCAAATGAGGGGGGGGGGGGGGGGGGGAGAGAGAGAGAGAGAGAGAGAGAGAGAGAGAGAGTACTCACTGGAGATGAAGCAAGCAAGAGATCTAAGCTAAGACAGAGAAAGGGTGAGGTGTTTCTGATCAAGTCTTTTTCTTATTTGAGTATACACTGTAGAGAGAGAGAGACTTTTGTTTGAGTGTAGAGAGAGAAACGTAAACACCGCTGAGATTCAAAAGGAACATAAACTATGCAACCTGCAAATAGTAGGGAGAGACGGCGGTGAGACAATGGCAGTGACGGGACGGCGACGGTGGGGGCAGCAGCAGGAGCGACACAACAGCGGGACGCAACGGCGGGGACAGCAACAGCGACGCAGATTGATACTCAAAGTACTACTTTATTTTCTCCACTAAGTTTGTTTAGGTCACTACTCTAAATGTTTCTTTCGTACAGATTGATATGGTTAGCTTTTGTGCTCAATTGCAAGTTTTACTATCATCAAGTATTGTCCCTTCTTTAGTCTCCAACATGCATCCTAGAAAGTTAAATAGCTATGAGATATTGATTTCTGACATTCTTCATAGAGCTTAACAGATATTTGTGTGTAGCATGCTTAATAAGAAAAATATGTGGGTTCATAATTCAATCAATTACTACTCGACAAATAAACAAGCATTCAACAGCACCTTGGAGTCAAATTCAAGTGATGAAATCCCCTGCCTGAAAAAAGATGATGTAAAATAAATTAAATGAATTTGCAGACACTCAAGAAAATGAAAATTTTATCTTTTTTACATATTAACATCACACAAAAAGTAGAAATCATATATAAATAAACAAAATACGAACCTTCTAACTGCATTTGGGTAATTATTCAATCCAGTATTGATGAACCAATCACCCTGTTGGAAACATATTGCCACCACAAAAATAAAATTGGCAAAACCCATATAATTAGTATATCAAATTCAATTAAAAGGTGGGAACCAAAATTTCAAAATAGGTATAAAGAAGTTCATACATAGGTCTGGCATGGTTCTCCATTGACATGATACTTATGAGGAAACACTCCTATCTGTTTCTAATTAAACGCCAATGCTCAGGAATCAAATCGAAGAAACGCTGCAATACGGTGTCGTAGCAGAGTGGAGTGCGATGAAGTCCCCACCATGGGCGTGACCTTGGGGCATGGAACGCTTAAAGAAGCTATTGATGATGATTTCTGTACCAAAACGAAAAAGAAAAACAATAGAATATGGTGAGATTAACAGAGATGAAAATGGGGAGATTTGTATGGAAGAATGGGCGATGAAAATGAAGGGAGATTAAAAAGGAGTAGAAACAAGGAGAGAAAGGAGGTGAGGGTAAATCTGGATGGAGGCGGGGGCAGCAACGGCAAGGGACAGAGGCGGGGCAGTGGCAGTAGGGAGGAGGAAGATATAGCTAGGGTTTTAAATTGGGCACCCCTACGTAGAACATCAGCTTCACCAACCACTGTATCGTGTCGCACCCTCCCACTCTGAGAATCAACCTTGTCTTTTTATGCAGATTGTAGGGCTTCCAGATCTTGGACGGCAGATACTGCCCACACACACACAATCACACATCCATTCCCACACGAAAATGAAACAAAGAGAAAGATAGTTACCAATCGAGAGAGACGCCGCTGGAGGCGCAAATGGTGGATCCGAAAGTGACGCCAGAGAGAGATAGGGTCCTGGTGGGCGAGGGCTGGAGGCGGTGCTGCGGTGGCAACGATGTTGGCTACGGAGGCGTGGGGAGTAGGCGGTGGCGAGGGCTAGAGGCGGCGCTGCGGCGGCAACGATGTCCGTTGCGGAGGCCTGTGGAGGAGGGAGGGATCTAGGTTTTCAATTTGGGGATTTGATTTCAATATTTACATTTAGTAATTTAGATTTTTACATTCTTAATAATTTTTAGATTTTTACATGTAATGTAAATGTAATAAAATAAATTTATAATTTAATTTAATCTACAACAACGCTATTATGATATTACGACAATGCTAAAAAATTACCGTTGTCTTAGGGTACAATGACTACGTCTCTACGACAACCTCGTATCATAAGTGTTGTCTTAGGGCACAATAACTATGTCTCTATGACAACCTCATATCATAAGCGTAGTCTTAGGGTTCAATTTTAACCTAAGACTACGCATCTACGACAACCTCAAGTCACCACCGTTGTCTTAGGCCTCAATTTTACCCTATAATTTCGCCTCTATAACAATGCCAATGAAAAACCCTTGTCTATGAGAGCATTTTTGCACTCTACGACAACAGTTTTATCTACGACAACGCCAATTTAAGCTACGACAAGGGTTTTTTGGCAAAACACATGTCTTAGGGGTGTAGTCTATGAGAGAATTACTTGTAGTGACAACAGAATTGCGTACGAGCCAATCAAATGAAGACACATCACCACAAGCATGCTGCATAGGAGGAAGCTCTCTTCAACGGGCAAAATCCTCACGCCTATAAATAGAAAAAGACTTGGACTTGAAACCCACCTGAAACTCGCGCAAACAAGCATTCTAAAAGCTCTCAATCGCATATTCTGTTTCAGAAGCTATTTGCTCTAAAGCTTGTTACTTCCTTCGTTGAAGAAAAAATTATTTTTTAATAAACTGTCAGGAGTCACTTGATCGGAGATTGTTCCTAATCAAGTATTTTCGCTCTAAATACTAGAGCAAGTGCTCTATGTGGGCAAGTAGAGTTTGGTTACTGTGTAGTAACCCTGTGTGGGATAGACTGACAGTTCTTGTTAGGTTTAGTTTGTTTAAGCAGTGTCTTTGTAATCCAAACTGTTGGATACATTTGTAAATCCTTAAAGTAACTCTAATATGCATAACCAATCTTAGGATATGTTACTGCAATAGAGTTACTACAGAAGAGTAAAAGAATCAGAAAAAGTGTCAATGGAAGGATACTGAAGAGAATGGTTATAAAAAATCGGATGAACTAATAAAGATACTATTGACTTCAGGGAGATACTGGAAGGAACCTCGCAAAAGCAGAACATAACAGGACAGGAAGCTACTTGGAAGATCATGCCGAAAGCATACTGCCTAGGCAGCATGCTACAGAAGCCTCGAGCCACCAGAAGGAGCAAGCCCGAAGATGAAGCTCCAGAATGAAGCCAGAGGAGGAAGCTGCAAAGCAGGCATGGGGAGAAAAGTCAAAGTTACCGGTAGACACAAGAAGTTACTGGTAGAGAGAAAAGAGAAGAGGAGTCAATCAGAAGAAGACACGTGGAAAGCGAAAAGCTGGCGTGTGTCAGGAGTGCGGCGCAGAAATGACAGAAATCTGTCTACCTTTAACAGGCAGATTTCACACCCTATAAAGAGAAGGACTGAAGACTGAAAATGGGGGCGTGTGTGAGAGAAGCACAAAGTGTGCAAGAGAGAAAAGAAGTGAGCACATCAGAATATCCAAGCTCACAGAGAGAAGCGCAAAAGAAGAGAGAAGAGCTTAAAAGAGAGAAGCGCAGAAGAAGGGGGAAGCCTTAGAAAAGAGAGTGTTCAAAGAGAGCTGATGAAAAGAAGAAGAGCTCGAACACTCCACACCCCAAGAAGACGCACACCTAGTCTACCAGTCAGCAACAAGTTTCAGCAGAATCAGTCTGCATACGAAGGCCAAGCTTGCTGCACCCAGTTAAAGAAAAATGAGATAAACCTCTCTAAAAGGTTGTCTCGGAGTACTCAGTGCAAGGAGTAATGTCCTGCTGAGTTTATCACTTTCTAGGAGAGAAAGTGAGGACCCTGGGTGGGTAGAGTAGGATCCTGTGTGGGTCAAGGGAAAGTAGGCAAATATCTGTGTGAAGGCTTGCTACTTACTTGTTAAGGGGTGGGTTGTAATAGATAGGTCTATGTAAATAAACCAGCTTAACAAAGGTTCCCTCCTGTGTGGAGGAAGAGAGGACGTAGAAGGATTACTCCACCTTCGAACCTCTATACATCCTTGCGTTTTTATCTGCTTACTGCACTTCATGCATACATGCATTCTCTTTGATAAGCTATACATCTTCTAATCGGCTCTGTATTAAGCTTCTGCAAACCACTCTAATTAGTAACCTCCCAAAAGGTTACTGATATTAGAAGTGAGCCGAAAGAGTTAGAAGAAAAAGGGAAAAAGAAGGTAGGCTTATTCACCCCCTCTAAGCCTACCTACAGCAGTTTTGGGACCAACACAAACTATCACCTAATAAAGTTCCTCCTTGAAAAGGATTAGAGAGGACGTAGAGGGATTACTCCACCCTCGAACCTCTATATATCGTCGTACCTGTTTTACTGCTTAAGCTTACTATCTATTTTATCTATATTATTCCTTGCTTATGTTATCTTTGCATACAACATAAAGGTTTTCAGAAAACTCATTGTTTTAAGTATTTTCCGCTGTGCATTCAAACTCTGTTTTTCTTTAAGTCTCTAAGGTAAAACTGCTCAAGCAGTAACCTCTATGAAGCAGTAAGCTCGGTAGCTACTTGCCTTCTGGGACTTAGACATTCTTTGGAGAAAAGTTTGAAAAATTTGAGTAGGCTTATTCACCCCCCCTCTAAGCCTACAACCGCTTGGGACCAGCAAGTGGGATTAAAAACTCAATCTGACTGGTCAATCCCTGATCCATGTTTTCTGAAAACCAGCATACTGCATCTCCTTCATACATTCACAACATGGATTCTCACAAAGTTCCCATGTTCTCTATAGAAGAGTATGACGATTGGAAAATTCGTATGCAGGTACCTTTATCAGCGATGCATGACGAGATGTGGTTTGTCATCACAGATTGACCACCCAAGATCACCAAGGTGAACCCTCTATTCACAAGGGCTATTGATGCAGTAGCTAAAGGCCAAATAGATGCAGGAGCTATCCCACATCCAATAGTAGTGGAGAAACCTAAAGAGGTATAGACTGTTGATGAAAGAAGGAGAGCCAACCTCGACAATGTAGCTAAGAATGCTCTGTTTCTGACGCTGGATAAATGAACGTTTAGCAAAGTCAAAACCTTTCATACAACCAAAGATATCTGGGAAAAGCTTGAATAAATATACAAAGGGACTGAGCTTACTATGGAGAACAAGGTTTCTACAGCCACCCAAAAGTTTGAGTTCTTCGAGATGCTACCTGGAAAGATATTAGAATAGATGGAGCTCAGGTTCATAGCCATCATCAATGAACTCAAGTCACTAGACAAGGTCTACACTAAAAAAGAAAAGAACATGAAGGTGCTATGAGCACTTCCTATTGAATGGGACAACAAGACTGTGGCAATGAGGATATCCATGGATCTGAAATCTATGAGCACATTTGACCTATTCTCAAACTTAAAAGCGTTTGAGTTTGACATAAACCGAAGAAGACTTGAGAATGGAGAAGAAAGCTCCATGGTCCTGCCTTGACTGCTAGATCGCCACAGGCTAAGAAAACAAAAGATCAAGCAGTCACCCTCGGGGCAACCATTGAAGAAGACATGGCACTGCTACTGAAGAAATTCCAAAAGTTTATCAAGAAAAATTATAGGACTGACAGCTTTAGGAAGAAACAAAATGGTGCAGGAACAAGTACCCAAACACCTCAATCTAATGCAAAGGCTACTGACAATGCTATAACTACAGGAAGCCAGGTTACTATGCCAGAGATTGCTCCTACCCTGAAGTACATCCTTATCCTGAAGATGAAAGAAAGAAAAGACAAGAAAGGAAGAGGTAGGACTGTCAAAAGCTGAGGGCACTGATTGGAGAAATAGAGACCCCACAGGGAGCTACCCTAGAGAAGACTCTACAGAAAAATGAATCAACTTCTAATAGTGACTCTGAAGAATCATCATCTGAAGATGAAGCTCTTATCTGCCTCATGGCTAAAGCTGAAGAATCTGAAGAGGAGGTAATATATCTTAACCCTCCTGTCAAGGATGCTGAAAGACTGAACATGATCTGTGCTTTCAAACAGATCATGAGTGATTTAGAGCAGATAACCTCAACTCATGAGGAGATAAAATTAGAATATCAACAGCTCAAGAGTGAGCATGCTTCGCTTGAAAGACAACTAGCCATTGAGAAATAAAGAAGCCAATCATGCAGTGAACTCAAAGCTGAAGTTAGTAAGCTAAATCTGCTGGTCACTAGGCTTGAAAATAAAAAGAAGAGCCTCATAGACACAGTTAATACCTTTAACAAATCCTCAAAAGATTTAGGTGCTATGTTAAACATTCAAAGAGGTCTTAAGGATCATGCAGGTATAGGATACTGTGGAGAGGCATCTACCTCTACAACATGCACTCTAAGGAACATTGTATAGATTTTGATGAAAACAAAACATGTAATAGATTAGGGCCTAGGATCATATGTATTTAGATTCTATTGTAAAAATTTCTAAGTATAGGATCAGGAGGCTTGGTGATCAAGATTGAAGCGTGAGGACCTTGCTGCATAAGAAAAACTGTAAAGTGATTTAAGTATAAGTCTCTGCAGCAGGCTGTTTGAAAAGGACACTAGACGCGTACTGCACAAGGATGCTGAGTTTGCCCACTGAATAAGAGATGAGTAAGCTGAAGCCGACTGAAGAACCAGGAAGCATCAGCAAACTGCTCGAAATCAGTTACCTTGAAGCACAGTGTACAAGGTTTACGTTAGGCTCAGCCGCAAACTCATTCAATCCAAAGATGCCACGTAATAAAGTAAAAAGGAAGTCTGAAGATATGTCAGACTAAGTATGACGATCGCAGCAACAAATACGTACGATCTCAACAAGCTCGCTGCTGCGAGGAGGAAGCTCTCTCCAACGGGCAAATTTTTCCCTCGCCTATAAATAGAAGAAGACTGAAACTTGAAGAATACTTGAAACCTGAAACTCTTGCAATCAAAACACTCAAGCTATCTAACGCTCTACCTTTCCATTCTTAGAAGTTTCAAGTCCAGTCTATTGCAGCAAGCACACTCTATCTTAGAGAGCTTTCTATACAAAAGCTTGCTGCCTGTGTTGTTGAAGAAAACATCCTATTTACTTTCTTAGGCTGTTAGGAGTTGTTTGATCGGAGACTGTTCATGATCAAGTATTTTCGTTCTTAGTAGAAGAATAAGAGCTCTGTGTGGGCTAGTTGAGTTTGGTCACTGTGCAGTAACCCTGTGTGGGAGAGGCTGACAGTTCTTGTTATGTTTAGGTTGTCTAAGCGAGGCTTGTGTAAATTAACTGTTTGACCTAAAAAAGTTCCTCCTTGAGAAAGAGTAGAGAGGACGTAGAGGGATTACTCCACCCTTGAATCTCTATAAACCGCTGTGTTTATCTTTCTGTTTTGCTTATTGCTGCTTCTATCTTTATTACTGTCTGTGTGCTTTAACCTGCTGCATATATCTCATAAGTATATCAACTATTTTCAGAAAAGAAGCGTTGGTCAAAAGATTTTCCGCTGTGCATAAAACTCTTTTTCTCTAAGTTCACTAAAGGTAACTACTTAAGCAGTAACCTTCAGGACTGTAAGCTCTTTAGCTACCTGCCTGAGTGACTTGTCCTTTGTTTCAAAAGAAAAGTTTGAAAATTGAGTATACTTATTCACCCCCTCTAAACCTACTATCACTTGGGACCAACAAATGGTATCAGATCAGGTTGGATTAACCTGTCCTATCTAACTGATCAATCCCTGATCCCTGCTTTCTGAAAACCCTCTAGTTGCTTTAAAATTCATAAGCATACTAAACATGGATTCTCATAAAGTACATATGTTCTCCATTGAAGAATATGATGATTGGAAAATACGCATGCAGACACATCTGTTGGCCATGCATGATGAAATGTGGTATGTCATTACTGAAGGACCACTAAGGATCACCAAAGTAAACTCATTGTTTACTAGGGCCATTGATGAAGCAGCGGAGGGACAAGGAGATGCAGGAGCCATCCCACATCCAGTAGTGCTGGAAAAACCTAGAGAAGAATGGACTGCTGACGAGAGGAGGCGAGCAAACCTTGACAACGTAGCGAAAAACGCACTGTTCCTCACTCTCATTAAAGGAACCTTTAGCAAGGTAAAAACTTGCAGGACTGCAAAAGAAATCTGGGAAAAGCTTGAGCAAATATGCAAAGGCACTGAGCTCACTAAAGAGAACAAAGTATCCACAGTTGCTCAGAAGTTCAAACTATTTGAGATGCTACCTGGAGAAACCCTAGAACAGATGGATCTAAGGTTTACATCAATCTTCAACGAACTTGAGTCCTTAGACAAGATCTACATACAGAAGGAGAAAAATATGAAGGTGTTAAGAGCCCTTCCTGCTCTGCTGAATAGGATATCAAGACGACAGCCATGAAAATGTCCATGGATTTAAAATCCATGAGTACATTCGATCTCTTCTCAGACCGTTAAGCTTTCGAATTCGACATCAATTAAAGAAAGACAGAAACTGAGGGAAACAGCTCAAAGGTTACTGCACTGACTGCAAGACAGCCTCAGAAAGCTAAGAAAGCTAAAGATTAAACAACTACCTTGGAGGCCACCGCAGAAGAAGACATGACCTTACTCTTGAAGAAGTTCCAGAAGTTCATCAGAAAAAACTCAAGAACAGATGGCTTTAGGAAGAAGCGAAACGAAAATGGAACCAGTGGACAATCACCCCAGTCAAATGCCAAAGCTACTGATTTGTGCTACAATTGCAGGAAGCCAGGTCACTATGCCAGAGAGTGTCTATATCCAGAAGTTCACCGTTATCCAGAGGATGAACGAAAGGTGAGACAATAGAGAAAAAGGCAGGAGCACTGATCGGTGAGGTAGAGACCTCTCAGGTAGCTACACCTTAGAAGTCATCAAAGAAGGAAGAATCAACCACCGACAGTGACTCGGAGGATTCATTTTCAGATGAAGAAGCTCTAATCTGCCTCATGGCAAAAAATGATGATTCGGAAGATGAGGTAATATATTTTAACACTTCTGTTCAATTTGACGAAAGACAGAACATGATTTGTGCTTTCAAACAAATCATGAGTGACTTCGAGCAGATTACCTCAACTCATAAGGAGCTGAAACTAGATTATATAAAGCTCAAGAGAGAGCATGCTTCGCAAGAAAGACTACTAGCCCTAGAAAAATCAAAAAGCCAAGCATGCAGTGACCTACATTTGTGCTTGCAGTTGTCTCCTACCAAAATGAACTGCCTAACTTAGGGGGAACTGCAAGCAGAAGTGCAGGAAGCTTTGATGGAAAGGGAAAACGACCCCTTTCAGGTACCTACGGCAGTAAGTATGTCAGAAGCTGACTCCAGCAGCCTAAGTATGCTGGAAGCAAGAGCCAAAGACAACAACCCCACATAAAAATGAATTACCTAACTTAAAGGGAACTACTGACAGAAATGAAGGAAGCTTAGAAAGAAAGGGAAAGAGACCCCTTATAAATGCCTATGGAAGTAAGCCTGCTAGAAGCTGGCTCCAGCAACCTCAATTTGCTGGAAGCAAAAGCTACAAGCAACAACCTAGAAAAGACAAAAGATCTCATACTTCTAAAGTGTCACATACCTCCATGTCTAGACCTAAAGGAACCTATGTTCCTTGTAGGCACAAAAGGAAGCCACTAACATACACTTCACATATGCAATATCCTAAAGATACTGGTAAAAACAGATGAACCAACAAGACTTACAACAAGACAATTGTTGTGAGGCAAGTATAAGTTCCTAATAAAAGAAAGACTAACCAATCAGGACCGGTACTTGTATGGGTACCTAAAAAGAAGTAATTTCTCTTTGATTGCAAGGAACATGTGACAGGAAGCAGCAGAGACATAATGTATATTGACAGCGGCTGCTCTAAGCACATGACAGGAAACAAGGAGATTCTGATTAACTTCAAAGCTTTCAAAGGACCCAAAGTTATATTTGGAGACAATTCAAAATGAAGCACAAAAGGCATTGGAAACCTGATTAAAGGAAGAACCTGTATCAAAGAAGTATCATATGTTGAAGGCCTGAAGTACAACTTGTTAAGCATTAGTCAATTCTATGATAAAGGCTACTATGTAGAATTTAGCCTCAACAAGTGTCTGATCAAGTATAGCAAAACTCAGGAGGTGAAGCTTACTGATGTTGGAACAACCGGATCACCGACTCTATGTAATTATCTAATTCGGGATCCAAAGTATAATAACCATGCAGCGGAAAAAGAATTATACCTTTTCACCGTAAAAGATGAGGCCGAAACAGTTCTTAGGTCAGAACTACCGAACGATCTTCGAATCTTTGACCCCACGATCTTCTGCCGTATTCCTATCCCTCTCTTTTGGACGTCAGTGTGGGCGATGATCTTCCAAAAGACTCAGTAAACTCGCCTCCTTAGTTCTCTCAAGTGAATCTGTTTTTATTTTGCGTGAGATTGAGAAAACGTAATCTAGGAGGTGCTGATATTAGGGTTATTTATAGGCTACAACAGGGACCCTGAGGAGGAATTAGGTTGGGCCTCCTGATGGGCTTAGGCGTCCCGTGTTCGGCCCGAACATCTCGCTTAAGCCCATCAATTATAACTCGGTCCACTAAAGAGTTATAATTGAACTACCGTCCTAATCCCATATTACAATATGGGCTCCTTTATTATATATACATTTATTTCCCCACGTTTGAGATATCGAATGTCTATAAATTAAATAAGTTACTGACAACTTAATTAATTTACATCTAATTCCAAGAGTAGTACCACTCATCTTTATTATCATGTCGGATTAAATCCACCTGCAGGGTTTACATGATAATCCTTATGAGCTCCTCAAGGGGACATCATCATCCTAAATAATTAGGACACGGATTCCTTCTATAATCAACAGCACACCATATAAACAGTGTTATCTCCCAATTCACCGAGCCTATTGATTTATTAATAAATCTCACCCATTGGTAAATTAAAGAAACAAACACTGAGTACACGTGCCCGTTATTATATAGGGATTAAGAAGATGTACATCCATAATAACAGAGGTCTTGTTCTTTTATTTATAATCAGTACAAATCGAACAACCTCATATGGTCCTGCTCAATACATACAAAATGTACTAGTGTAACTTTATAGTCAAGATAGACTAATACCAAATTACACTGCAACCGTTCCAATGGTTTGTCCAAATCCATCTTGGTTGTGAGCTATTATTTATAATCTATAAGGAACTGATAGCATGATCTTCTGTGTGACACCACACACCATGTTATCTACAGTATAGACTAATCTGGACAACAACAATAATATAAAATGCAAACATTTGATCATAATGAATCTCATATCATAAAGATGTTCATACAAAAGCTAGGCTTATAGTATACATCCTAACAACTGGAACAAGGAAAGGAAATGTCTATGTGGCTGATTGGGAATCAATGACTACAACAACCTGTTTCAAAGCTAAAGGAACTCCTGAAGCTAGTTGGCTATGACACAAAAGGATGAGCCACCTGAATTTTAAAACCATGAACAAGTTGGCAAGAAAAGGTTTAGTAAGAGGCTTGCCAGATATGGTATACAAGAAAGAAACTATCTGTGGAGCATACCAAAAAGGAAAACAAGTGAAAAGCTCCTTCAAGAACAAAATTCATAAGTCAACATAAATGACACTAGATATGCTTCACATGGATCTATTTGGACCAATCGAACCTATAAGCATAGCTGGAAAGAAGTATACACTTGTAATAGTAGATGACTATTTAAGGTTCAACTAGACCCTGTTCCTAGCAAGAAATCAGACACTCAGCAAAGACTACCAGAGTTCCTAATGAAGTTACAAATAGAGAAGAGCTTGAGTATAATCAAGATTAGAACTGACAGAGGAACAGAATTCACAATCAAGTTTATTGAATCATACTGTTCAGACAATGAAATCAAGCATGAATACTCAGCAGCCAGAACACCTCAACAAAATAGAGTCATTGAAAGAAGGAACATGACCCTGAAGGAAGCTACCAGGACGATGCTAGCAGAAGCACAACTACCTGCGAGATTTTGAGCGGAAGCAACCAACATAGCATGCTATACTCAGAATAGATGACTGATCAACAAAGATTTAAACAAAACACCTTATGAATTGTGGTATGGTTACTCCCCCAATATAGATTATTTTCACATTTTTTATTGCAGGTGCTTCGTGCTAAACAATTGAAAGGAATATCTCAAGACCTTTGATGCTAAATCAGACGAAGGAGTATTCATAGGTTACTCGTCGGTAAGCAAAGCCTTTAGAATCTTCAACAAGAGAACACTTGTTGTAGAAAAATCTGTACATGTGGTCTTTGATGAACCACATTACAGTAAGGCTGACATTAAAGAACTTCAAGAATAATTGGATAAAACTCATATCAACAACAAACATGTTGACTATATTGATGTGCAGTTACCAAATCTTCAACATATGGATGAAGTTCTGCTATCCCAGACACAACTGGATCCTAATTTACAGGAACCTGAAGCAAATCAGGAATATCAACGAAATCAACAACCTACTAAAGATCAAGAACCAATTGTGACACAAGAAGAAATTTACAATTCAGAAGGAATACAGTTAGAAGTTCAGTTAGATATCTAGGGAGATCAACCTCAGAAAGCTGACGAAGCAAGAAGAAGATGTCTTAGAGATCACCTCAGAGACCTAATCATTGGAGATTCAACCTCTAAAGTTCAAAAAAAAAAGATCAAATCTTCATGAAGCCATGTTCGCATGTTTCATATATCAGAATGAACAGGATGCACACCCAAGAACTCCCAGATTATCGATGACCGTCTCATCAACGAGCAGATACTGATGAAGGCTGTCAAGGATGAGGGAAGAATGAAATTCCTCATGGAGACCATACACAACAATCTGTTCAAATCCTAAGTATTGGGTCTCTGCACCCACTATAAGGAACCTTACTGCGAGGCCTTGGTGACAGAGTTCTACACCAATGCAGAGGTCTCTGCAGACAAGACTGGAATCCTCTCCAGCATTGGAGGTAAGAGCTTCGAGATCAATGCCAGCACCTTGGGAAAGATCTTCCAACTTCCCACTGAGGGGGTGGATGTCAGTGATCTTGTCACATATGCTGAGGACAAGCTGGAGGAGTACTAGATAAAGTTCACTGACAAGAACAACCTGGTGTCGATGAACAAGAACTGCAACAAGAAGCTCTTCTAGATAGAGTTCCAGATGCTCCACGACATTTGCTGCCACATCATCAAGATCCGCTCAGGTTCCTTTGACAAATGTACCAATTTCAGGTACATCATAATGATAGCCCTGATGGAGAGGGAGAAGATCAACTGGTAGAACTATGTGTTCACCAGGTTGAAGGAAGTGGTGGAGAAGAAGGTGGGAAAGTCGACCTATGGACTAATTCTGAATACTATTTTAGGGTATTTGGGATTTAGCCTGTCAAAGGGCAAGCCTATTTAAAAGGGCAAGTTTATGGGGTATGATAGGATCTTTGCCGAAAAGAGGACTAAGCCCTCACCAGTAACCAGGAAGGTTACTGAGGTAGCTGAGAAAGAAGAACAGGGGAGTATATCGGAGGGAGAAGACTCGACGACTACTGCATCCCCTCCCCAGTTGCAGAAGAGGCCGAGGAGTGTGAGGCCTGGGGTAAAGAAGGCGGTCCAGAGAAAACTCAGGATCTCCGATGATGAAGCATCCCCAATACCACCCTCTTCAACGGTGGTGCTTCCACTTTCTGCTCCCCCGAGCAAGAAGAAGGATACTGAGTCGGACATCCTTACAACTGTATAAGCAGAAGAGGTTGTACAGGAGGTCACTGCTCAGCTGAAGGAGCAGTTGGGCCTGCTAGAGGAGGATCTGGAGGGGGAAGAGGAGATAGAGATAGTGATAGACTATGTGAAGATGAAGACGAATTTCAAAAAGTAAATGGAGCGCTTCACAGCTTGGTGGGAGTATAGGCACCTTCCTTGTCATGACCTACTTTAATGGTCGGATTGGGTAAAGGAGGAGAAGTGGGCCATCAACTGGGTTGAAGCTGAAAATATCAAGGAAAGAAAGATGCTGGAGGAAAGTTACCTGAAAGTAGTAGAGCGGAGGAAATGGAGAGAGTTTCAGGATACTGTGGAGGCAGAAGTAGAGCTTGCTGTTAGGGTAGAGAAGAGGAAGCAAGCTGAAGTTCTAGCCCTGCCCCTACCTTCCCCAAGGACACTAAAGGGGAAGAAGCCTGTCGAGCAGCCTGACTTCTAGATGAAGTTATCTTGGATGCTGCTGTAGCACAGGTATAGGCTGGCGATGACGTGGGCTTCGTAAAGAAACATGTGGAAGTTTACGGGGCAGAAGAGGCAGGGGAGAGGATGCTGAAGCAGGCCTTGGATGCCAGTAGTGTGGAAACTAGGATAAAGCACAAGCCCCGGCTGATGCAACGTGGTGAGGGATCCTCTTGCGCAACAGAATCAACTGAGCCACCCTTAATGGTTCAGTCTCTCAATCAGAGGATATCTTTACCACCACCACAAGATGAGTCTAGTGGACCCTTCAGCCAACTGGTCGATATTATGGTCCTGCTTGATGACGAGGTGACCGGATCAGAAATAGTAGAAGAAGTACCTGCTCCAGAGGAAGCTCTTATAGACCAGGAAAAGACTGACTCATCGATGAAGGAGCCCCCAACTACTCCAGAGGTAGAAAAGTTGGATGTTCTCACCGTTGCTGCAGAGCTCTAGAAGACGTTACAGGTCACTCTGAACAATGATGTAGCAACTGTGGAAGGACCCTCTTTGCCAAAAAACTCATCTGAAACACACCAATGGAGGTAGATGTTAAAAAGACTGAGGAGGTTGCTCCAATGGAGATAGAGGGAGTAACTTCTGAGGATCCTGCGAACCTTGGTGAGAAGGTTGCAAAGGAGACCGCAGCAGGACAGACTGCTTCGACAGTGCCTACTGCTGAGAAGGAACTAACAGAACAGGCTACTCTCATAGAACCTGTTGTTGAAGAGTCTGCTCCTACAGGGACTTCTGGGAAAGAGGAAGGAAGAGGTTGGAAAGGAAGTTGAGGAGAAGCAAGGCCCTTCCGAAGAAGAGTACAAGAAATATATCTCTTGGAAGGAGTATGTGCCTCCTCAGGAAGAGGAGATTGAAGAAGAAGCTGAGGAAGAGGAGGAAGCCAGCAGTTCTTCCAGCAGCGATGATGGTTCACCCAGTGAACAGGGTGATACCGGAGCCGAAAGAATCCAATCAACTAACTTCGTCTTCTTCCTTGCAGGAATCTGATAAATTTGTTTCTGAAGTCTTCAAAGTTGTTGAAGCAGTTGGGAGGTCATTGTCTAGAGCCAGTAAGAAAATGCGCTTGGAGGCAAAGAAGGATCGCAAGAAAGCTGAGTTATTTATGGATGCCCTTAATGCCACTTTATCAAAGCTGCAGATGACCATCAACTCCCGACTCCCAGTAACCGGGGATTCTATAACAGAGGTGATGAAGAACCTCCTAGAGAAGATAAACTCACAGGAGAAGATGTTGGTTACTTTGGAAACAAAGCAGAAGTCCATCTCTTCTACCGTCAAATCGATCGATGATGAATACTTCAATCAGGGTCAGACTCTACAGGAGCATACTAGACTCCTTTCTAGTATGCATTCTATGCTTAAGTTTGTAGTGGGCTCTGGTTATGATGACAAAAAGGAGGAAGAGGTGAAGAGGATTGAGCAGAGAGCACAGGATCCTTCGACATGCAAACAACTTGCGATTGCACCGAAAAGAGATTCAGAAGGTGACGGTGGAAGCAGAGGAGAAGGATCCCGAGGTTACTCAAACAGCGAGACAAAGAGAAAATCAGAAACCGTCTCAGGAACCATCCACCAGGGACTTTGAAGAGGCCACGACGAGAGGGAGGAAAAGAGAAGGAAGGCTGAAGAAATGTATAAAGGGATGGATAAGTTGATTGAGAAGTCTACTAAGGAGAGCCTCTCAAGACTATATCCAGCCTAGAAGCAACCTGATCTCACCAGCCTAACGGAGAATGAGTCAGAGATGCCGGACTCTCTCATCTGGGTCTTAGATGGGAGCCCCGATGTCAGAAGCTCAAGATTCCAGGAATGGTACCTTCCTGAACTCGACCTGCCTACTATCACAAATCCCACCTACCTGCAGATCGAAAACCATAAAAGGGCAGAGTATTTGAAGTACTACATGAAGCTGTGCAAGGAGTCCACCTTAATCAAAGGAAAAACCCACAGGGAAGGACTTTAAAGGTTTAAGGAACTTGCCAGTAAGAGAGGACTTCCCATCCAAGTAAGGTTTCGAAGCCGAATGGAAAAGGGGGAAGTCATTCCATTTTGTGAAGACTTCTGGCTCAGATATGATGAAAGCCCAGATATGAAGAGGATGATGGAGCCAACCTACCAAGAATCCATCCTGGATTGGTGGAAAGGTTCTAGGCATGAAAAGAGGAAGATAGCCTTCTGGTTGAAGATGTAGATGTTGCCTGCTCAAAGTTCCTCTTTTTATTTCAGCTTATTTGTTTTCTCTTTTCTCTGTATTTACTTCTTATTATCTCAATAAAGCTAAAATTCAGTTCTCAAAGCTCACTACTCGTGAACTTGTCCTTATGTTTTTCTCTTATGATACTGCCCATCTTTCTTTATAAAATTTTCAAGTCTTTGATCCTCTTAAAGGAGTTTTGTTATCATCAAAAAGGGGGAAATTGAAAAGAACATTGTATAGATTTTGATGAGGACAAAATATGTAATAGACAGGGCCTAGGATCCTTTGAATTGTAAATGTTTAGACTAGGTCCAGGTAGCTTGAAAAATGAAGATTAAAGCTTGAAGATGACTGAAGACCTTGTTGCCTAAAGAAATTTAAAATTGACTAAGCATAGGTCACTGCAGCAGGATATTGCAAGGATGCTATGAAAGGATGCTGCCCAAGGAAAATCACCAAAACAGCGAAGTATGGAAGAAGCAGCAACCTTTGGAAGGATGCTACAAAATAAGACGCTAGCCGAATACGACAAAAAGCAGCATGAATCTTTTCATAAAGCAGTTACCTCGGATTGGGCACTCTGAATTGCCGTTAGACACATTCATGTAAGAATCAATCAAAGAGCGCCATCTGGAGGAACATAAAGGATGAAAGGACGATGCTCAGACTGATATGATAACGGGCATAGCTGCAGAGGTATACAACCGCAAAAGAATCGCGTACGGGCCAATCAAATGAAGACGTGTCACCACAAGCACGCTGTAGAGGATGAAGCTCTCTTCAATGGGCAAAATCCTCATGCCTATAATAGAAAAAGACCTGGACTTGAAACCCACCTGAAACTCGCGCAAACAAGCATTCTAAAAGCTCTTAATCGCATTAATCTTTCTATTCTCTTAAGTTTCAAGTCCAGTCTATCGCAGCAAGCATATTCTGTTTCAGAAGCTATCTGCTCTAAAGCTTGTTGCTTCCTTCATTGAAGAAAATTTATTCTTTAATAGACTGTCATGAGTCACTTGATCGGAGGCTGTTCATGGTCAAGTGTTTTCGCTCTAAATAGTAGAGCAAGTGCTCTGTGTGGGCAAGTAGAGTTTGGTCACTGTGCAGTAACCCTGTGTGGGATAGACTGACAGTTCTTGTTAGGTTTAGTTTGTTTAAGCATTGTCTTTGTAATCCAAACTATCACTTAACAAAGTTCCTCCTTGAAAAGGAGTAACGAGGACGTAGAGGGATTACTTCACCCTCGAACCTCTATATATCGCTGTACCTGTTTTACTGCTTAAGCTTACTATCTGTTTTATCTATATTGTTCCTTACTTATGTTATCTTTGCATACAATATAAAGGTTTCAGAAAACTCATTGTTTTAAGTATTTTCCGCTGTGCATTCAAACTCTGTTTTTCTTTAAGTGTCTAAGGTAACTGCTGAAACAGTAACCTCTCTGAAGGGGTAAGCTCGGTAGCTACTTGCCTTCTAGAACTTAAACATTCTTTGGAGAAAAGTTTGAAAAATTTGAGTAGACTTATTTACCCCCTCTAAACCTACTGCCACTTGGGACCAACAATTTCATTTTATGAATTTCTGTTTTTTCTAATTTCTGTTTTTTTCCATTAATTAATTTAATGTTTTAAGTTTCTTAATTCATTTTATTATGTTAGGATCTGACATGTAATTTCCAACTGGGTAAATATTAGCCACGTCAGCGCGTTTCTGATGGATTGTTCACTCGCCGGAAATTGACCGAAAATTAGAATTTTCTGGCGAAATTGAATTAAAATTGGTCAAAATTTAAGATAGTATGACTAAAATCGAAATTCGGATTTAGGGAGGACTAAAATGGGACGACACCTCTGAAGTATGACCAAAATTGAATTTAACCCGTAATATGTCAATACACTCATCTCCTAAAAACCATAGCAAAACCGCGCATGAATTTATTAAATTCATATTGATTCAAACTCGATTTGAGAGCCATAATCAAATCAAATTATTGAAAAACCCGGATTCGAAGAGGCACAAGCAATTTAAGTCCGAGTTTTTGGAATTTCAGGCTAATTATCCTAAAATTTCTCAAATTTAAAACTTAATGTCCTAACTTTAGTGTCCGAAAAGATAGTGTCTGTATATGATAAATGACTAAAATTAGATAGGGTTCTAATTTTGCAATTTTCATAAACATGACTATCCGACAAATTTTTATTCTCTGAGAAATCCCTATTGCCTTAAAATTAATAAAGATTAAAACATAGAGAAACTAATGTTAATAGTAAATGTTGAATAGCACTCAATGTAAAAAGCATCGGAAATAAAACTTTGCAAGAGTTCAAATTTTTTACGAGTAATATAAATTAAATTTGTGAGGTGTCTTCAGGGCAAAATGACTGAATCATATATATAAAAGTGTGGTTTGGACCCTCCAGCAGCTGACATTTGGCACTCTAAAATCATGCCACATAAGCATCTACTTTACTCTCCAACATTGACATCTGTCTTCCAGCATTTGACAAGTGCGTGTATTTTTCCTCCGGAAGACCTCTCGGTTTTTTAGCGAATGCAAAGAAACGAAAAGAGAGCTTCATTCAGTTCTTCGCCATGACTGGGATCCTCTTGCTTAGCTTCCGTTCTCTGGGTCAAAAGTACCGGATATACAGCCTCACCGAGGACGCCGTCGCCCTCAGAGATGAACAAGAAAGCCTCACCTCTCGCATCTCTCGCATCAAGCAATGCCTTCTAGATGAAGCCGCTCGCGAGCCCACCGGAGCTTTCGCCGCTCGCCTTCGAATCCTCTTCGGGGATGAAACTAATTGAGTGAAGATTAGCTCGATCTATCCCTTCAGAAGCTTCTTCGAGTCGTGCGATTCCTGTTGGTGAATGCTTTTGAACTATATAGTTTACCAATAATTTAGTTGAATTTAGGGCTTTAGGAACAGTATTCTCTGAATCTCTAATGCTTCGTGAAAACGTGTTGTTTCATTGAGAATTTTGAGCTGAGATTATATATTTTATATGTTCCATCTCTCTCAGCTCTCACACTCAGAAAGAAACGGAACTCCACCTCTTAACTCTTCACCTTCACCTGAATAAAATTCACAAATTATGGATGCTTTGGATTCTGTTTTCGATCCATTGAGAGATTTCGCCAATGATAGTGGGTTTCGTCGGATTTTTCGTCAAGTTGATTTTCATCCTGATCAACATCATTGTCGGTGCTTCTTAATTCTGGTTTTTGCTTGGTATAAGAACCTCATAGACATCCAAAAGCAGGGAAGAATGCAGTTTTGATGATTAGTTAGTCTATTTTTTTCCAAAATTTTGTATGACTTTTCTCTGTAATAGTTGACGGTGGATCTTATTTTTACTTTGTTGATTATTTCACCTTCAAGCTCCTTAATTTACATCCTCTATTTGTCTGTAAAAAAAAAAAACTCTTCACCTTCACCTTCTCCTCTTTTCCGGTGAAGCCCTTTATTCCGGTGGCCTGTGAAGTCCTCCAGGCCCGAGACACTCTCTAAGACTATGTTTGGGCCCTCATCCACCATATTCCAATTTGGACTTGCAGGTAATGGTATCGCAGTAATCTTTCATATCTTTTTATATGCACAATCGGTTGATAGATACTTTCTGATGTTTTTAGCTATTAAGGAGAAATTTATTTTATTTTGTTCTTCATTGTTTATGAATTGGGAATCTTGATGAATGAAATCGATTCTTTTGAATATGGTTTTCTGAGTGTTTGTTTGATTGTTTCTCAGTTTCAGTACATAGGTTAGTTTGAATTGAGAATGCAAGGTATTTTATTGTTCTATGTTAGGAGTGTATTTTAGCAAAATAACTAGAACAATAACGACTTGGGAGGGGAAGATTGGATGGAAACAGGAGATAACAGAGATGAAGAGATAGGATATCTCATATAATTACATGAATTAATGTGGCATGATTTGATTCAGATAGCTAAACATGATATTTCATATAATTACATTGATTTAATGTGACATGATTTGAAATTAGAGCACCCAATTACAAATTAAAGACTATTCTAATAATGATTATAATAATGTCCAATTCATCATATCTTAAGCAATTTTTAGATGAAATGTAGATTATTTTTGAATTCGAATTGCATATTGCTTTTGAATATAGGTTTTTAATTTGTGTAATTAGGTTATTATTAGGGTAATTTATGACTCTAATTCAAAGTTAGGATTATATATAGCTACATTCTAATCATATTTCTTCACAAACTTTCATTTGACCAAGTATATTACTTTGTGATGAAAACTATATCATTTGACAAAGTAGACCTTAAATGTGGGTCATGTTGTCTTAGGGGTCGTCTTCTGCGTAAATGGGAGGCTCGAAACTTGAAATGAGATCGAGAGCTAATGAGTTTGGATTTCCTACTCTTGGATGATAAGGTAGCATCTATTTCCCCTTCTCCATTTCCCTTTCATGTATATGGATGCACATTTCTCTTTTTAATCGATTTCAAATTCTCATTTTCTTTGGAATCTGTTATAATTTTGTCTAAAATACCAGTACTGCTTTTGTTACTTATTGGCATTCTTATGTTTTATGTTGTTGTTTTAGGCTGTGACAGGACAACATTATTCAAGGATCAATTCATCATCAATGAATTCCTCAATTCAAAGAGAGCATAATTGAAGGAGCAGTGTTCGACATCACCAACTTTGACGTTGCTAAATGCAGCGATAGATTCTGGCTTACTGACCACAACTATATGATTTGACTTACGAATCGAACTTCTATAGTTAAAGTTGATGACGTCAATACGCATATTGCACAGGAAAAGTCCCGATTTCGCAACTACAATGAATTCATGAAGTTGGCTGATCGAAACGAACAATTACCTAGGTTTATATTTTATATTTTCAGTGTTTGTGGACTCAAAATATTTTAGGGTATGAAATGAATATCTTTATTTTTCACTTTCATAATTGTAGATGTAATTGGAATAATTTCCAAAGTTGAAATACTACCCACTGCAACTGAAATCGCCTCAAGGAGAGTCGTGTTGCATTTGATATTGGAAAAGTAAGTTTTATAAGAATGTGTTCTCGCCTTTCGAAAGTGATTCCTTATAATTGTTTATAGTTTCTATAGATCCTACAATTTATATATGCTTTAATGTTTTATATGTAGAAGGGTAAAAGTCCGAGTTACTATATGGGAAGACAAAGTGGATATGTTTTGGGAAGAATACCAAAATCCAAGGTCATCCAACAATGTGGTTATTGTAACCAATATCAATCCAAAAAATTTTGGATGTAAGCAAAATTCCCCTTTGTTATTTATTTCAATAAGCATGCTCGAATGACATTCATAGTTCTAATTTCAATTCAGCCAATCTCTGTCTCAACACAACATCAGCAACAAAGTTCTACGTACAATCCAACATTTGACGTCATTCAGGAATTTAGCAGCAGGTATATATATATTTAATATTACTTTGCGTGTGTTAGTGATTGTTTTAAAAAACTTCTTAATTTGACAATTGAAAATTGACTCCGTGTTGCAACATAAATTCAGAATACACTGTGACTGAAAGCTCAAAGGGATCTAAGAGTAACACTGCAAACTTCCAAACCTTTTCAATTTCAGAAATAAAAGACTACCTCTCCAATGAAGATGAACAGGTAATGTGTATTTTAAGTTCAATTACTATAATTCAGAAGTTTGATAATGGTTTGAGTTATCACTTTTGTTCACCCTCTTAGGAAAAAGAAATCATTTGCGAAACCAAGGTAGCAAGTATAGGACTTCAAAATGGATGGAACTATATATCATGTTCAAAATGTGCCAAGAAATTAATAAAGACCGAGAATACGCTTTCCTGCAATACATGTACCATCTCACAGACAATTGGAGTATTAAGGTCGATCTGACTCTAATGTATGAGTTTATGCAAAACCTAGAAATAATAACCTCATTTAACATGATAATTATTTTGTACAGGTTCCGCATTGAGCTTGATGTTGAAGAGGGAGATGACCGAGCAACTTTTGTACTATTTGATAAAGAAGCTCAAAAATTAGTAAACAAAACGGCACAAGAAATTGTGTCGGATGATGTAAGTTTTAGAATTATTAACAACATAAATATTCAGAATCTAATCTAATTAATTTGCAGGTTGTTGAAGTTGGAGAAACAGTCCCAAAATGCATACAATCAATTGTTGGCAAAACACTCAAAGTCTAAGTAAAAATCACTGCATATAATTTGAGAACAAAGAAGCCAAGCTTCAGCATTATGCGAATCTTGGACAACGTCGACAATGAAGCCCCCATAAAATGAGCAACAGAGGTATATCAAATGCCTACGAAGATGCATTATTCTTCATACTTTTTGTATACATAGATTAAAAACCTTTAATTTTCAGCTAGAGTGCAGAGAAGAAGAAAAGAACTTGAGGAGCATTGAGACAAACAACAATGAAAATGAGAAGAATGACTTGATAGCACAAGACCTCCCTAAGGATCCAATGAACGAGGTACACAATTCTGTAGTTTCATTTAAGAAATCAAGCTAATCAAAAAAGCTCTACAAAATATTTCAAATATTATATTAATATACGATTCAAGAGAATTTGTAGGTTGCTTTGGAGGGAGGAGCGAAAACACAAACAAGTAGCAACATTTGCCAAAAGGAAAAGAACAATTATGACATAAGTGCTGAAAACAACCATAACAATTCAATAGAAAATGTAGTATTGAACAATCTCATTCCTTTCGAAAATCAATAAGTTTAGATGAGACATTTAACATATTAAACAACTTTTGTCCTATAGATTGATGTTGCTATAGATTGATGTTGCTGGCAAATGTGGTGGGAAATTCAATGCAAAGTTTAAAGAAATCAAGAAAGAAGATAGTAATAATGACAAAATTTATGCTGGCCTAGACATTGTCGATTCAAAACGGCGCAAGCTTTAGTAGATTTGAAAGAAGGATACATTCAATCATCATGCATTGATAATAGTTGCTCTTTAATAATTCCTGAATTTCAATTAGTTTGTGAAGTGAATTTCAATTGTACTGGAATAATGTTGTGTGGACAAAGTGTTTGGTGAGTTTTTATTATCCAATAAACTATGACAAAGTGTTTGGTGTAAAGTGTTGTTATATACACTTTTGGGCAATGTTATAATTTTGTGATTTTTCAGGTCCTTCTCTCCTTTCTCATTTGTTGTGGATTTTAGCCCACATTGCTATGATTTAGTTTCTTTACTATACAAGAAACAATGATTTATTACTATTTGTCAACCTCCTACCACTCCACCGTTTCATTTCTTTCAAAAGAAACGACAAAGAAATGGAAGCAGAAGTTAATTCTTTTATGATGCAATGAATGCCCGTCCATCTCTCCGACGCCATTTTTCTTCGATTTGGAGGCAAGCAAAACAATTTCGTAAAAAAAATCAATGGAGGAGAAAAGCTACAAACAATGTCATTTTTCTTCGATTTGGAGGCAAGCAAAGCAATTTTGCAACAATCAATGGAGGAGAAAAGCTACAAACAAGAGAACCAAGTTGGGGTTTTATTCATAGTTTATGTGTTTCTTCTCTCTAGCTCTCTCGCTTCCATGCACATCCCACACCTAAGCATTTTATCTGTGGTTTTTTATTTGCATATCACTTTTAATCCCTTGATTAATTTTGCTTATTTCTAATTTTAGATCTGAAGTTCAATAGATTTCTAAACATTTTGGCAATAAGAGATGATCTTGGAAATGCTCTTATATATGCATGCAATAAGAATAAAAGACCACAAAATTATGATTGAAGCATGGAGATCATTTTTATTGTATTGCCTTTCATGCTCTATTAATCACTTAATCAAAAAGGATAATCATAACAGTTGTGACATACGATATATATGATTAGCAAGGGGCAAAAATAATTCCTTATGAAATAAGATATATATGATCAGCGGGGGGCAAAAATAATTCCTTATGACATAAGATATATATGATCAGTGAGGGGCAGAAATAATTCCACAACTTATCAGTGCAATTATAATTTCAACATTATATATATAAAAGTGTGGTTTGACATGACTCTCAAGTGATGACACTTGGAGCTCTATAAGCATGCCAAGTGTCCCTTCTTAAAACATATTTTATTTGTCAAATATAAAAACATTAATATCAATTAAATACTCACCTCACTACTCAACAAAAAATAAATATGTAAGCTACTAATGTTTGCTAATGTTGTATTGTTTTCACTACATGAAATATTTGCTTCCAAATTTGAATAATTATTTGTCCAACATTTCAATTTGAAATTAAGGAAAAAAAAAAAACAACAATGTTACATAAACCTATATAATATGAAATTCTTATAAAAAGAAAACAAAAAGTACACAACAATGTTACATAAACCTTTATAAAATGAAATTCTTATGCAAAAAACAAAAAAAAAAAAAAAACAAAAAACAAAATTTGAATAGTAAATATACTACTATTTTTCATTGAATTAAAACAAATAAATAAAAAAGATGTTTGAAGATAGTAATACCTTACAAAAGAACATTTAGGATAGTTCAGATTAAAAAATAACTTTAGAAAAAAAATTATATGTAGGATTCAAGAAAAAAAATAATATGGAAATATTGAAATTACTAATATTTTACAAAAGAGCATTTAGGATAGTTCAAACTCTGACATTAACAAAAATAGGTGCTAAAAAAATTAGGATATGTTTGGGTTGAGACATAAGTAGATTTTGCAAGTTTGGAAGTGGATTGTGAAAATGATGGAAATTGATAAGTTTGGGTTTGTTAAGAGATTTTATAAAGTAAGATTATAATTAATTTATCATATCATATCGGGAACTATAGGAAAAATACATGTCCTATTATTTTATTTTGATGAAAAAAAACAAATGTTTTTAAAATTTCAAGAAAATGGATAAAGTAGAAAAAAATTAGAATTATAGAATTTACGAAAAAGATAATATAGAAATATTGAAATTACTAATATTTTACAAAAAGAGCATTTAGGATAGTTCAAACTCTGACATTAACAAAAATTGGTGCTAAAAAAATTAGGATATGTTTGGGTTGAGACATAAGTAGATTTTGTAAGTTTGAAAGTGGATTGTGAAAATGATGGAATTTGATAAGTTTAAGTTTGTTAAGAGATTTTATAAAGTAAGATTATAATTAATTTATCATATCATATCGGGAACTATAGGAAAAATAGATGATGTCCTATTATTTTATTTTGATGAAAAAAACAAATGTTTTAAAATTTCAAGAAAATGGATAAAGTAGAAATAAAAAATAGAATTATAGAATTTAACAAAATAAACAACATAATTAGGATATTGGTCATCCAAAAACCAGATGTGCACATCCAGTCGAAACACCCCTTAAACAATTTGGAAATTATATAAAAACTTTATAACAACAAATATAACAATTGGTTAAAATTAATAAAAACAAAACAAAAAAAATTACAAAGGAAACCAATATGTAAAACAATTAATGAGTGCAATTAAACATAAAATTTGAATAAAATAGATGTCTTCGAACCATAAAAATAAGATGTATTCTACACCTTTTTACAGAAAGATATGAAAATACTTAATGTTACAGTTAAAATACATATAAAAAAATCATATTAACAAGTTTGTGCTAATTAAGAACAAATGGAAAAAAGAACAATAAGAAAGATTATTTTAAGGATAAATAGAAAATGTCACACTTATAAAAAAATCTGTTAACATATAAAAAAGAATACTACTTTAATATAAAAATAAGATAAGTATTAAATAATGCTCGTGCATCGCACGGGTTCAAACCTAGTTTAATTAAAGAGTCAAGTGAATTGCGAAAAAATTCTAAACAAGTTATCCAGATGAAAACCTAGGAACCCTAATTAGGACAGATTAACAATTTTGAAGATCTAAATACTAAAACAACAATCCTAAAACCTAATATCAATACCAAAAGAATCAATTTCAAGATGATCAAACATGACTATTATAAGTAAATGTTGTAACATTGCCAATCAATATATACTAGAGGAAAACTCATTTTTCGTCACTTCTCAGAGCCACGGTCCGTTACTAATCCTGTAAAAATGTATTTTTCAATTTTGGTCCTGTAATTAACAATTTCTTCAATTTCGGTCCTTTATCATAGAATTTTCAATTTTCCAGTCACATTCTGCCCAGTGCACTACAGTCACCCCTAATCTATCACTAGAAAATAAAAAAATCTGGCGAAAAAGGACCAAAATTGGACGAATTATTCAATTACATGACCAAAATTGGACAAAATTTTCAATTACAGGACCAAAGTCGGACGAATATTTTTTCAATTATACGACTAAAAAAACAAAATAAAAAATGCATGTTCACAACAAGATTGAAAACGGACACTAGCTTTTGGGGGAGGACAAAAAATGAGTTGTGTGTGTCCTTTTGCCCCAAAATTGTATTTGCCAAATCAACTGATGAGGTGTGCCTTCTGCTCCACTCTTTCCAACTATGTCTTCCATGCTTTCAGGCACCAAGCTGATTTCCAATGGCATAGTATGGCTTATTTTCTTTAATCCTTCAATCAATTAACCTGCAAAAGAGTGTAAACTAGTACACAATATATATGTATATATATATATATATATATATGCATATATTATTGTCAATAAGGCAAAACAAATAGAAAAGAAATTATTAATGTTTATAAAATAGCAAACATGGACACACCGAATTGAAATAGGTTTACTAGTACAATGAAACTCCTGCAACTATGGCAACTATGGCCCCTGTTGCAGTCTTTCTTATTAGATGAGCAAACATAAACATAGTAGAGCAAAGTAGTGAAGGCGCGCAGCTTTAAATCTTCATTAGTTCCATGCATCGATGGATCTATTGAGGGCATGCAGGGACAGTAGCATAACGCAAGTGAACAAACACAAAGGATGCCGGAGCAATTTTTATGGGGTCCTTAACATTTTCTGTAACCCGAGCTTCCATGGCTGGTATAGCTTTGGTTGAATCAATGATCAAGGGCTTCCCATTCAGCATAACAATCCGACTAAATATGTTCCCATCCAATGGGGTCATGTGGTATTCTTCTCTTGTTCTTCCGAAGTTTTCGGAATCGAGATTTACCGCAACAGTGTTATTACGATCGTAGTTCATCAGTAGTATGGTAATTCCAGACTGCTGCAAGATGGATATATCCAATTAATGAGTTGATCGTAGTGTTATTATTGTTTTCGGACTGAATTTTGGTTAAATTTTCGAACTTTCAAAAGATAAAGGGTAAAATTGTCAGCCCGACACTACAAGATAATAGGTAAATTTCCGATGCTAAAAGACCTTTTTTCTTGTAGTGCAAAAAAGACAATCTGTAAATGTGCTGGAATTAAAAAGTTAATGGGTTAAAAAAAATAATAACTCATTCCCTGGGAGTCGTATGTAATTAGGAATGTTAATATGTTTATTAATACACTTACAGATTTCTTAGCACAATGAGCATATGCACGAACATTCTCAGGTCCTTCAAAATCAGTTAACAGAACCTGTTTTCCCATTAAACGGTGCCAAAGAAGCGCACTGCAAGAAACGAAAGATATATAGCTTCATTAGTTTAAGTAATTGATCATTGATCGATTAATGACAAAAAAAAAAAAATTATCTGAAAAATTTGTATGCACTGGAGATAGAAAAACCTGTAGTAATCGGGATTTGGAACGAAGGTGTTGGTGTCGAGTATCCCATAGTAACCACCAACTAGTGTCTGTCTGCAGAACACCTTGGTGTTGTAGGTTGCTGACAACCCAAGCATATTCAAATACCTACTCATTCATCACCACATCAATAATCAATATACTTGTACATTCAAATAAGTTCTTTTATTGCAAGTTGCAGGTGTGCTTACCAGAAACTGTAGACATAAGTATTAGTGACTCCATCTTTGCCACTATTGAAAGCCCCTCCAGATTCATCAATCCAAGCAACTGTTGGGCTTTTAGCTATCCGAAGAATGTCTTGCAGATTCTTCAACGTCTGAGTTGTTTCGTTAAGATAAAACACACTAAATATTTTATCTACTAGATCAGCATCATTTCCTACCTCCCAAAAAAAAGAAAGAAAAAGGAAATGAAACAATTCGTGTGTTTGCAATATCAGATTCTACATGAATAAATAAATAAATAAAATTCATTATATGTGTGTTTGCACCTGAACCCAGATTGTAGATATGGTGAGAGATGACTTGCAGATCTCCTGCAGCTGTAGTTTTTTCAATGTAATCATGAAACCAAGTGTAGTTAAACAATCCGGCAGGGGCAATTATTGGGGGCTTGGAATCCAAATCATTTTCGTGAATCCGTTTTAGTAAGTTATGCAGACCCTCTGTGTCTTTAGCATACGGTTCCGGAGGAACTTCTATAAATAGAATAAATCCTCCTAATTCGTTTCCTGCAAACACAATCATATATATAAACTTCTTGCAAGTTATACATAAATACATACATACTATTTATAATAATGATATTTCTTACCAAGTGCCCAACCATGTATCTTATACCCCTTCTCATTCGTATATTTTATAAGAGATTCTGCATTGGAAGAATCCCAATCACCAATTGTATACGCAATGCCATCCTCCCTCATTTTTATTGTTTTGCCATTTAGAGCATTCAGTCCAAAAGTAGCTATAGCACTGATTTGGCCAAACATAAAAACATGACAGTGAGTTTTAAATTCAAAATCAATCAGCTCTTCAAATATAGTTGATAATTAAAAGACTTTAAGTACTGTATATATGCTGATTACCCAGTTTCATTAATGAACGAATTTATTTCATCCCATCTGTCTAAGGGCAAGCATGCCTCTCCAAAATTTAGTAACTGAGAGGTATCGCGGACGAATGTCGGATCGCAGGGGTCTTCCCTTTTGGTTTGATAAATCAATCTATCTTGCAAAGTGCCACCCAATCTCAACCTCAGAGGTGAAAATGCTGCATCATGAAATATCAACTCCATTTATTATCCTGCAGATTATAGGGGGGAAAAAAAGACTACTTGCAAATAAAATACCTTTCACGGCGTTCTTGAGGATATCATTATTGAAATCCTGAACAAAGCAAGGTCAAGTAAATCTCAACTCCAATACACACACACACATATATACTAATAGATAAAATCTTGCATGTATCAACATATGATTACTAGGTATATATATTGATTAAAATCATTTGAATTAGTTGAGTAGAAAAACATACAGCATTAAGGATAGAAGAAGTGCCCCAAGGGCATCTTCCATAATCACACTTGGTAGGAGGCCACAAATCCATGCCAGCACAGATGAAGTATTCATCAGTGGTGGCAATGGGATGAGTACCGTCAACAGAAACAGTGCCAGCATTCACACCACACACCATGATAAACAAAAAACAAAACGCACTCAATGAAACACACCAACTCTTATGCATAAGTAGAAAACCCATGTTGGAACAATTACTACAATTATGGGATGTTTTTGATGAGTTGCATGGTGTAGTATTTATAGCAAAACTTTGTGTTTCTTTTCTATTCTGCACGTGTTTGGTGTTACCTAACAATATTTTTTTCATATTAGTTCTTGGGTTTAAATGCAAAAAAAAAAAAAAAAACCTAAACTATTGATATTTTTTTTTTTTCAATTTTCAACTTTTTTTTTTTTCCTTATCAAATTGCAACATAAGTTACTACTCCCTCCGTCCCTTGCTATTTTGCCTAGGTTGACCCGACACGAGCCTAAGAAAAAGATGTTGACTTTGATTGGATGCGTTATTTTAATGTTTTTGAGTGACAATTT
Organism: Scutellaria baicalensis; assembly: GCA_005771605.1. NCBI lineage: Eukaryota > Viridiplantae > Streptophyta > Magnoliopsida > Lamiales > Lamiaceae > Scutellaria > Scutellaria baicalensis. The sequence continues at coordinate 42,952,426 of CM016723.1, forward strand.
TGTAATATAAAGGTATAATTTGAGTGCAAATTTTGTAAAATGAAAGAAATGGAGGGGTAAGGGAGTAAATTTTTTTTTTTTGCCATTTTTGGGCTGGCAAAATAAGATGGGACAAACAAAAATGGAAAGTAGGCAAAATAGAGCAGAACGGAAGGAGTATAATATATCAAATTGCAACCTACACTATTGAAATTTATCAAACTGCAACTTTTGAACTATTTTCCTAAAAAATGTGAACTCATAACACCCACATTAACTTTATTTGAGGGTCACCTTAAATCACAAGATTATAAGTATACCCATATATTTTCAACGCGCGGTCATATGTTCACGGTTTTACAATAAAATGGGTTGAAAGTTGCAATTTGATAAATTTTTAACTGTTTAGTTGTTCAGGTTGCAATTGATTAGAAAAAAGTTTAGGTTTTGTACATTTAACTCTAGTTTTTTTTTTTTTCCCGTATGCCATCTCAAGCAGTGCGTCAAACTTTTTCTTGTGAGTTCTTTTTCTCAAGCGGTGGAGTAAATTCTGTGCTTAATCTTGCGCTGGATCAATTTATCATATGTAATTAATTTAAATGTTATTTTGGGACGAATATCAATATTAAAGTAATATTAATTATATTAAACTCTGAAATAATATAATAAGTTATTTGAACACGAATTAATTGTTTACTAAATTCATTAATTTTTTGTTCCTAACAATTTTACCTATCATCTTTTTGAGCTGACGATTTTACCCTTTATCTTATGAAAAGTAATTTGACTCAAATTCAGCCCGAACAACTAAATGTCTAAATTGGGCTTAATTCGCATGTTATAAATTAGCACATGACACCCCATGAGGACATATAACTCAAATAGTAATAGATAATATTACCCGAACAAATAAGTTATTGGGCAAAAATAAACCAAAAACTAGGTTGCACGTGCTAATGACATGCAAATCTTGCCCGATCAGGCTATTTGGCTGAATTTGGGTTAATTTCTGAATTTTCAGAAGATAAAAAAGAAAATCACCGACCCGAAAAGATAATAGGTAAAAGTAATGTCAGAATCGAAAAGTTAACAGACTAAAAAAATAATTAATTCTTTGACTACAAATTATTATAAATATTTTTATAAAACCAATTTCTTGAAAAATACTTTATTTATTTATTTATCAAATATAAGATAAGTACTGCTAGAAAACTGAATGCATATTATTTTAAACTTCAATTCTTTAGAATAATTGTACAAAATCTAGTATAAGGGAAAAATTGAGGGCTCCAGAATATATACTAATCTTGTAAGTGGAACAAATGATTAAAGAATTAATTATTTTTTAACCATTAACTTTTTGGTTTTGAAAAATTTATCCATTGTATCTTATAATTTGGGTCGGCAATTTTATCATTTATTTTTGAAATATGAAAAATTCAACCTAAATTCTGTCCAAACAGTCAAATCGAGATTATATTGCATGTAATTAGCACGTGAAACACTATAAGGATAAAAGACTCAAAAAGTTAATGGACAAATTGCTAAAACAAATAAGTTAATGGATAAAATTGCCAGAACAAATAAGTTATTGGGAAAAAGTAGTTTAAAAAATCGGGTGCACGTGCGAATTTAGTCCGATTCGGCTGAATTTGGGTTAAATTTTGGAATTTTCAGAAGATAAAGGGTAAAATCGCTAGAAAGAAAAAATAATGGGTAAAAATGTTAGATCCGAAAAAAAAAATCAACTCAATGATTAAATAAGTGTTTTTAACCTAATTTCTTTTGGGTAAAAGTTCAAATAAGCCACTAATGTTTACCCTTAAGTTCAATTATCCCATTGAAGTATTTTATAGGTACAACAATACAATTAATGTTTACTTTAAGTACATATGACCCTCCACTTAACATTTGTTTGTAATATAATATACCAATAATGTTTTAAATTTAAAATAACTTAAACACTTTTATTTATTTTCATTTTTGACCTCATATTTTGACATATTTAAGAATAAAACAACTATTTCATGAAAACATAAATATAGTTAGATTATTATATATACGTATGAATACATATTATTATAATTAATTATTATTATTTACACTACTAAATTATTAAACAACTAAATTTATTTGATAATAAGAGATATTATTTTTTAATTTAAATACAACTTAAATCTCTATTATAAATAAAAACTAAACTATTAAAAAACTAAATATATATATATATATATATTAGATAATAATTTCACTGTGATATTATGGATATGATTTTTTAATTTAAATACAACTTAAATATTTATATTTAAATAAAAACTAAACTATTAAACAACTAAATTCATTAGATAACAATTTCACTATAATATTAGGGATATTATTTTTAAATTTAAATACAACTTAAATCTCTATATTTAAATACAACATAAATATTAATTATTATTATTAATATCAACATGTATTCACACACACACACACATAAACTAGTATATTTACATTTTCATGAAATAAACCTGTTGGTCCCCAAGTGGTAGTAGGCTTAGAGGGGGGGGTAATAAGCCTACTCAGTTTTCAAACTTTTCTTCACATTAGAAGGTTTATGATCTAGAGGCAGTAACCTTTTGGGAGGTTACTTATCAGAGTTATATTGCGGAAGCTTCCTCTTATTAAAAGACCAAATATGAAAGACATGCAACTAACATAAAATATGCAGATTGAACATTAAGCATACACAAACGCATGGATATACAGAGGTTCGAAGGTGGAGTAACCCTTTTACATCCTCTCTGCCTCTTCTAAAGAGGGAACATTTGTTAATCTTGTTGATTTACATAATCCTATCTATTACACACAGACTTAACAAGTAAGTAGCAAACCTACACATAGCTGCTCACAGCTGCTTGTCTACTCTCCTAACTGACCCACACAGGATCCTATCTGATCCCTCAGGATCCTTGCTTTCTCCTTCAGAAAGCGGACAACTTATCAGGATTCTAGTCTTGACTAAGAACTCCGAGACAGTCCTTAAAAACTTTGTCTTCTTCTTCTTCTTCTTCAACTAGATGCAGCAATCTTTGGCTTCTTTTGCAGGTGACACTGTTGTTGCTTGCTGCTCGACTGTGTGACTAGGTATGCGTTTCTGGGGGGCATAGAGTGTTTGAGCTTTCTTCTCTTCTTTTTATCTTTTTATACGTTCTTTTCTCTCTTCTTATTTTCTATATGTCCTTCCCCCTCTTTTATGCGCTCTCTCTTGCGCTCTTCTCTACTCTCTGCGAGCTTTTCTCTGCGCTCTATTGCGCTCGCTTTTTCTCTCTTCTGCTCAGTTTTAAGTCTTCTCTTATTTATAGAATAGGAAATCTGTCCGTTGAAGGTGGGTAGGTTTCCATCATTAAATGTGCCGCACTTCTTCTGATACACGCCAACTTTTCGCTTTCCACGTGTCTTCATCTGATTGGCTTCATTCTTCTTCTCTCTACCGATAACTTCTAGCCTCCTTCCATGCTTGCTTTGTAGCTCTCTTCCTAGCCTTTATATTAGGTGGCTTGAGGCTTTTGTAGCTTGCTCCTTTGTAGTATGCTTCGGCATGGTCTCTTCCAGGTAGCTTCCTGTCAGGTAGCTTGAGTCTTCGGTACCTTGTTGTTTTGCAGTATGCTCAGGCATAGTCCCTTCCAGGTAGCTTCCTGCAGTAAGCAGTAAGCAGTATCCTTTTTAGTCTACCAGATTCATTTCACCATTCTCTTCAGTATCCTTCCTCTGTAGCTTTCTCTGTCATATCTTTCTGCAGTAACCTTACAAGTTAGATTATGCTTATAGAATGAGGGTTACTATTCTATGGTTTTGTCTCATCAAAACATACTTAAATATGTTCTTACAAACCCTTTTACATATCTTAGAATAAAAAGATTATTTCATGAAAACGTAAATATAATAGCTTATTGTGTGTGTTAGAAAAAATAATTATTCAAATATACATGTTATTAATATTAATAATTAATATTTATGTAGTATTTAAATGTAGAGAAATTGTGAAATTGTTAATAATATTCCTAATATCAGTGAAATTAAAAATAATATTCCTAATAAATGTTAATAATATGTTCATAGTTAAATTAAAAAATAATATTCCTCATATCATAGTGAAATTGTTATCTAATAAATTTAGTTGTTTAAGAGTTTAGTCTTTATTTAAATATAGAGATTTAAGTTGTATTTAAATCAAAAAAATAATATCTCTTATTATCAAATAAATTTAATTGTTTAATTGTTTAGTCTTCAAAAGTGAAAAAAAAATGTAAATGATAATTGTAATTAATAATAATATTTATTCACACGTATATATAATAATCTATTATATTTATGTTTCATGAAATAATTATTTGAAATAGCTATTATATTAAGTTATGTTAAAATATGAGGTCAAAAAAGAAAATAAATTAAAGTGTTTAAGTTATTTAAAATTTAAAACATTATTGGTATATTATATTATAAATAAATGTTAAGTGGGCCTCATATGTACTTAAAAGTAAACATTAGTGACATTTTTGTACCTAAAATACTTCAGTGGGATATTTGAACCTAAGGGTAAACATTAGTGGCTTATTTGAACATTTTCCCATTTCTTTGCATACCAAATAACTAGTTTAATCGCATACACTGATAACATGCAACTTTCCACATTCAATTTTACTTTAGCTAAATTTCAAGAATGTTAGAATTTAATTTGGTTTTCAAGATGAAATTGATTAGACATGATAAGATTGAGTAATGTTTTCTTTTCATTCAAAAATATATACTTTAGTTATGTGTTGATCTGGGTTCGAATGTGAAATATGCAAGTTATCTAAATATTTCTTATTCATTTCATTCCACTCCTGCCAACTTTATTAGGAAAAAAAAAAACAATATATACTTTGGCTAAATCTGGGCGATTTTAGAATTCATGAACCATGGAGTTAATTGAAGTCTCTCTCATTCTTTTACTTTTTTATGTTTTCAAATTATTTTTTAGATTTTTTAATAACTCTTATATTTTAAAATATATTTTATTTTAAAAATAATTATCAGTTTGTTTTATAATTTTCGTAGAATTTTGCCCTTTTTGAATTTTAAAAAACAATATTAGAACAATTTAAGATTTAAAACATGCCATAATTCGCAACAAAATTGTATCTATATTTGTATTGGATAATTTGGTTAATTATAATTTTGGTATCCAAATTAGCTTTTACCAATTTTTTCAATTTTAATAACCCACGTTCAGCGATTCGCACAAGTTAATATCTATGTTTGAAATAGAATTTATTATCCTAATTGCACAGTAAATTAGGGGTTTGGAAATTAAGGATTTACATATTTGGATTGGTAAACTATGACTTCAACTTTCTTGGCTTTGGCAAATTTTCCAAATTTCTGCCTAAACCACTCAATTGAGACAAATTTCACATGTAAGCTCTAAAGTTTGGGTTTTCCAGAACAATTTCACTGACGTGACCTTTAAATTGGGAGAGAATACACCTTATTTTCGAAAAAAAAAAGGAAGGAAAATACATAATTAACGTAGATAATTACATAAATAAAAAAATCAAAAAATTACAGACTAAGACATCTCCAAACAATGCACTAAAAATTGATGCAACTTTTGCATTATTTTAATATAATATTCACCACTACAGCAGTCTGGCACTATTTTTTGCACTAAACATAATATTCATTACTACTACTATTATTCATAACATGTGTTAGGAATTATGTATAGATTTTGATAAAGACAAAACATGATATAGATAGGACCTAGTAACCTTGTACTTAGGATTTAACATGTAAAATTTTAGTGTAAGTCAAGGTTATAAGTGGATGAAGACTGGAGGTCACTGCAGGAAGCTAGAAGGTTACTATACACACAACAGAACTATACATCGAGCAAGTAAAAATCAACACAACAAGCTAGCCGAACATACTGCATACATCAGCAAGCGAGCTGCACTAAAAGACAATGCAACAACCTAGTCCTAAAGGCAGTTATTTAAACTCCAGTGCTCTCTAAGTTACCAGTAGGAACAATCAAGCGAGAGTTAATCAAATAATGCCGCTTGGAGGAATAAAAAGGACAAAGGACAAAATTGTAGAAAATGGAGGTGCTACAACAACGATGTACTAGAATGTGCAGAAGACCTTATACAACCAAATCAAAGAAGGACACCTCGTAGCAAGGGAAATTGCCTCCTTCAACGAGCAGAAATTCTCATGCTTATAAATAGATGAAGAGTGCACCAGAAACGAATAGTGAAACCTTTGAGCTCACAAGCAATCCCAAACTTTCAAGCATTCAAAAATCTTTAAGTTTTAGTCACTCAATCTATACAGCAGCAAGCTTAGCTACCTGACACTCTTACTTTCAGAGCTTGTTGCCTTCCAGAGTTGAAGAAAAACCTTTATCTTATAAATTGTTTTAGGAGTCTCTTAGTAGAGGGTAGTTCCTGCTAAGTTATTTTTCACTCTTGTTGAAGAGCAAGAAGTCCAGTGTGGACTGTTTGTTTTGGTCATTGCAGTAACCTGTGTCGGATGCTGCTAGTCTTATTAGCGTGTGATTGTATTAGTTGAGTCTTTGTAAACTAATCAACATTTAACAAAGTTCCCCTTAAGAATAGGAGTAGAGTGGACGTAGAGGGACTCCACCCTCGAACCACTATAAACCTTTATGTGTTTATTAGTGTTGGTCCCAAGTGACAGTAAGCTTAGGGGGGGTGAATAAGTCTACTCAAAATTTTCAAACTATTTACTCCGAAGAATATTAAGTCTCAGAAAAACAGGAAGCTACTGAGCTTGCTGCAATAGTGAGGTTACTGCGTGTAGAGCAGATACCTAGAGACTTGAAAACAGAGTTTAATGCACAACGGAAATACTTAAACAAGATATGAGTTTTCTGAAGATAACAAGCTTTTGTGCAGTATGCTATGACAAGAATGAAACAGATAAGAATAGATAACAGATAGCAGGGACCATGAAATATAGAGGTTTGAGGGTGGAGTAATCCCTCTACGTCCTCTCTACTCCTTCTCAAGGAGGAACTTTGTTAAGATACTGTTTGATTTACAAAGACACTGCTTATACAAACTAATCCTAACAAGACTGTCAGTTCTATCCCACATAGGGTAACTGCACAGTGACCAAAACTAGCCCACACAGAGCTCTTGCTCTTCTAATTAAGCAAACTATACTTGATCAGGAACAACCTCCGATCAAGTGACTCCTAACTGTCTATAAAAGATAAGAATAAGATTCTTCAACAAAGTGCAGCAAGCTTAAGCAGGTAGCTCTGAAACTAAGGTTGCTCGCTGCGAGCTAGACTGGACTGAAACTTACAGAATTTGAAAGATGTGCTTAAATGCTTGTTTGCTTGAGTGCGCGAGAGTTTCAGTTATTTTCTTCAGTGCCGATCTTCTTTTATTTATAGGCGTGGGATATTCTGCTCGTTGAAGAGAGTGTATTTTCCCTGCAGTGTGCTTTGGTGTGGTGTCTTCATTTCATTGGTTCGTACATGATTTTTGTTATGGTTGTACACCGTTGCCACTACGACCTTCATTCTCTCTGCAAGATCGTTCTTTCGTCATTTTTTATTCCTCCAGGTGGCATTCTCTGATTGGCTTCGTACTGATTGTTCCTAACGGAAACTCAGAGTGCGTGAGCTGAGAAAACTGATTCTGGAGTTGGTTACTGCATCTCTTGTCATATTAAGCTAGCTTTCTGATTTCCAGCGTCCTTGCTTAGGTTGCTTTTCTTCCATACTTAGCCGATTTTGGAGAGTGCATTTGGGCTTCAACCTCTGGAGTATCCTTTCAGTGTCCTTTCGTCGTTTGCTGCAGTGACCAATTGTTTGGACGAATCTTGTTGTCTTCTCCTGTTGTATCCTT